>JANHQD010001059.1:0-96485 GCA_024721195.1 Marasmius sp. AFHP31
CCGGCTCCTACGCTGGCAAGGACGGTGCAAAGAATCATCCAGGGGGTGTAATATCCCGTGGCGGAAATAGCAACACCCGATAGCAAGGAGGCGATAACTACACCCAAAATCATCGGGAGATTGTCGATGCCTGATTTGACTGCCGTGGTCCCCTTGATTGCCTGGAACCAGATTGGGATCTGGATATTTTTGTGAGCGAAACGTTCGCGACGAACAAAAGCGGGACTTACGTAGAACACCATGATGAAGAACGATGCACCCAAGCAGAAAGCAAACCATGCCGAAGCCAGGATACTGCGTTGCTTAAGAATGCGTGGTGGCACCGTGGCGTCGTCCTGCTTCCAGATCTGAACCCCGATGAATACGATGATGAGAACGCCGAAGACAACGAAAAGGCCGATGATACGGCCATTTTTCCAAGGGTATGTAGTACCGCCCCATTGCAGAGCAAGGAGCAACGAAATGATGGCCGGGAGGAAAGCGATAGTCCCTATCGAGTCGAACTTCCTCAGACCGTCTCTCCAGGTGTCAATCTGGGCTCCTTTACGGCGCGGGGGGGATTTGAAGAAGAGTGCAATGACGACGAGAGTAACAGCTCCAATAGGGAGATTGATATAGAAGCACCTAAACAAGAAGCTCAGTCTAATCATACTCAATAGTGAGCGAGCGCTGTTACTGACCATCTCCATGTAACTTTGTCCGTAAAGACACCTCCGAGTAGAGGTCCCGCAACACTGGCCAACCCGTACATTGCGCCGATTACACCGGTGAATATGGGGCGTTTGGCGAGAGGAACGGAATGGGCGATGATGATGAGCGCCCCCGAAAATACTCCCGCACTCCCGATCCCGGCGATTGCACGCCCAACGATGAGCGCGTCCGATGAGGGGGCCACTCCGCACACAAGGGATCCTATCTCAAAAATGGTGATCGCCGCGATGAAAGTCCATTTGATAGAAAAGTAGGTGTAGAATTTGCCGAACATAAGCTGGAACGAGGCAGTGGTTAGGAGGTATGCCGACCCATACCAGCCCACATCGTCAAGTGAATGGAAGTGGTCAGTGATTTTTGGCTGGAATGAACGAATCAGTCTTGGTCCGGGTTGACCACAAGTGCTCGGGAGGACTTACAATCGCTGTGGCTATGATTCTGATGGGCGAAGAGGGTCAGAATATTTTTTTTGCTTACATTGAAAAAATCTCACGTGTTGTCCTAATTGGAAGAACAAGATTGAGTGAATGGACGGTGGCAAAAAGCTGTAGCCACTCACCAAAGCCATGAGGAACACGGCAAGACATAAGGCGAGGGTTATCAGACCCAGTTTGACGCCTTGGGGGTATTCATGGTCGTCCTCGTTCTCGTTGGCGGCAGCTGTGCGAGTGGAGGAAACAGAACGATGATCACTTTCTTGTTTGGCAACGACTGGTTGAACGCTGCTCTCAAAGGCAGGTTGAGCCTCTGCCTTCGATTTCTCCTGGACTCTGTCGATATCAGCCATGATGGGGGAGAGGATGGACTGAGAATTGGGTGTACAGACTTGCTGTATTTATATTTTGACCACCCCTGTGTCTAGCCTATCTCAGATTGATTTTGTCTGGCCGTGAAGACGCGTCGAGTCAACCGGTAGGAACCGCACGTAATATCCGCGTAATAGATACTTCGTAATAAATAGCCTTGACCGATTCCAATTCCCGATATCCGGGGATTTCGTGTTGCCTGCGCGGTTGATCACCGCTAAAATTGTTGGTAGCCCTTCGGTAGACCTGCCAGGCAACCGCCAGCCTCTACACGTTGTATTCACGGCTTGTTTAGCCGTTCCAACATTTCTGTTCATTTCTGTTTATCAGCAACCTGATAAGAGATATCTGTATTATGGATTGACAATCCGAGACTACAAACGAAAGATGCAGAAAGATACAATACTCAGACTGAGACTGAAAATCTACTTGGATTGTGATGATGCGTTTCCAAAGGAGAAGGGACTAGATGCCGACGAGCTCGTGGTATTAGTGTTACCCCCGCCAAAGACCCCAGACGCAGGTCCACCTCCAAACGGAGACGCAGCAGGCGTAGTCGAACCACCAAAGCTGAAGGTACCGCCACCTGAAGAACCACCGAAGACGTTGCCCGTTGCCGTGGCTGGTTTCGCAGCTGCAGGACTACCTGCTGCTGCAGACGTGGCACCAAAGGAGAACAAAGATTTCGCTGCGCCATCAGATTTGTCTGCCGGGGCTGACGTACTGGTCCCGAAAGGCTTTGGTTCCCCAGGCTTTGATAGATTCGAGCCGAAAACGTTCGCACTGGAACCACCTATCGAACCAAAACCCCCGCCACTACCAAAAGGTGACGGCGTGGCGCCTATAGAGGAGGTACCATTTGTCGTCAATGATGATGGCGATGATGTGCTGTGAGCGGGAGCAGCTGGAGCTTTGGGACCAAAACTGAAAGAGCTCGTCACGTTCCCGTTGTTCCCAAACGCCGATCCTCCGCTATTTCCGCCAAATATCGATGTCGCCTTGGACGCCTCACTCGAAGACGTGCTGCTTGCATCTTTTGGAGCGTTACTCGTGCCGAAAGGATTAACACTCGTGTTGCCAGATCCACCGAATGAATTCGCAGTTGAGGAAGGATTTGCACCGAATGGGCTAGGTGCGGATGTGTTCCCAAATCCTGCGAATGATGCAGGTTTTGTGCCGCTAAAGCCCCCTGAGCTCAAGTTGGGCGCGCTAGTGGTGTTGTTGGTAGCACTGCCCTTATCCTGCGGCTGACTAAATCCAAATGTGGGCCTCGACTCGGCTGCGTTCGGTTTTGAGTCGCCGTTTTGCGAAGTGCTGCTACCCGTGGCAGGACCCTTCAATGGCCCAAAATTGAATTTGGGAGCAGACGTGCCTGCCAAGGAATTTGATGTCTGCTCGGGTTGTTTCTGTGTCGTGGGTGCATTGAACGCGGATGCAGGAGCAGGAGCGGGGAATGAGGGGGTGGAAGGCTTTGCGAACGAAAAGACGGGCGCTGATGCGGTGGCCGAGGCAGATGATTGGGGTAACTGTAAAGGTGTAGGCTGCGGCTTACTGGGACCGTCCGCGCTGCTGCCAGCTGGCGATAGGCGCGTTAACAGAGGATTTGTACTGCCACTGCTGCTGGTACTTGGTGCGGTCTGCTTATTTGGTTCTGCCCCAAAGGATGTAGCAGGTTTCGAAGGTACCCCAAAATTGAACTTGGGGGCGGAGGTAGCACTACCAGCGGGTGCAGGACTAGGTGCGGGCGTTGCGTTGTTAGTCGGAGCAGCAGGATTGGCACTTGGTGCGGCTGTCGAGCCCGAAGCGGCAGATGACGGGAAACCCAAGCCAAGCGATTTCGCCCCTTCTTGCTGTTTGCCAGGTTGCGCGAAGAAGGAGGGTGCTGCTGCTGGAGCCGCGGGCGTAGACGAGGGAGCCGTGGTCGAGGGAGTGGGGGCAAACGAAAACGATAGCGGTGATGGCGCCTTTGGCTTGTTGTCAGAAGGTGCTGCCGCAGGGTTTGAGGCGCCGGGTGGTGGTGTTGGGCCGAACGACGACTTGGGAGCGGAGGTGTTGGAGGGAGCGATAGAAACGGAAGGGGAACTATTTGTTGAGAACAAAGGAGGTGCTGAGCTCTTGGGTGCATCTGGTTTCCCTTGTTCTTCAGGAGGTTTCGTGAACGATATCGTAGGTATCGTAGGCGGGGGTGCAATAGCGGCCTTCGCTTTCGCCTCCTTCTCCTTCTTCTCTCGCTCCAGTCGTTCCTCTTCCTCCTTCTTCTTATTGTTAGCGTCTCGCATGCGCGACATGGCCTTGGCCTCCAAATCTTGCTTCTCCCACTTAGAATACTGTCTATATCGACCGGTACGAGGGCTGGCGAGACTGAATGAACTCTCGGAGAGACTGGGAGACGGTGGCCCGCTCATAGAATCGGAAGTCACAGAGCCCCGGAACGCAGAAGCAATCCGTCCATTCTTGGAGAAAGCACCAAGGCTCTCAGAACGAACGAGTGCGTTGGAGGGACCGCTGTCTGGAGTCTTCCTTGCAGTTTCGAAAGGATTGACAGGAGGTGGAGTAGATGAATGGGTGGTTGTGGACTCCCATAGGAGATGCTTGCCCTTGGATGCGGCTGGTGCAGACTTCTGCTAAAAGAATAAGAGGACGGGATAGTTCTGATACGTTGGTCAACTCACAGGTACAATAGCTGAAGAGGGCGTTTCGGGCTCCTTTGGTGGTTCGTAAAGTATACCCTGTGTTGCAAAGGCTTGATATTCTTCGTCGGTAGCCCAGGCTTCAATATATACATCGTGGAAAGCACTTCGATCAGGATGCACGGAGTCCTCAGGCTGAGATCAAAAGAGTTAGTAACAGGGAAAAGAGGCATGGCTGGCAATGCGCACCATAACAAATCTTTGTTTCGCCTTCTTCAGTAGGGCCTCTCGAAGGCGCTGACCGTTGGGACCAATCTTATATTTGATCCCATTGCTCGTCCATTCCTCCCCAATCTTTCTTCCTTTGATTGTTGACCGCACAAGTTGCGATTCGTCCATGGACACATCGCTCCCCCTCTCCTCTTCATTCCGTCTATTCTTCTTTCCTTTCTTCTTGGAATCATGACGCGAGTTCGGTCCAGGTGAACCTTCATAAGAATCACTATGGTCGCCGACGTCGTCCAAGTCCCTATCTCTCTTTCTGCTTCGACCCGAGTAAGCGTCTGACGTTCGCTTATTGCGCCTCTTTCTATGTCGAGACCTGCTGTGTACATCTTCGTCCAGAGCGATATTTTCCTCCTCCTCATCCCCACCGAACGATGAACCCGCCTCCGCGCGATCGCGTTTTCGTCCCCGAGATGGTGAAATGTTAACAAGGTCACCGAGCGCATCTGGTTCTTCGTCCACCTCCATCCCGTAGTTCTTGTCTGCAGAGACCTTCCGCTGCCTCTTATCCCACCCTCGAGTATCCGCACCATCCAGCCCTCTCTTTGATCCCCTAGTATGGGCTGAAGAGCGACCATACGGTTCATCCTGCCAGCCTGGTTCTTCATCACCATCAATGAAGTCTTCCCCTTCGACACGAGTCTTTTTTGTGTCCATTTGGTTGTCAAAATGATCGAGATCATCCGTACCATAGGCACGCTTCCGATGATCATCGTTGATGTAATTATTGCTGCTTTTCAGGATACCCAGGGTCTTCCGGTCACTTGGGCGTCGCGTCGAAGGAAACATTGGGGCCAGCTCTGCATGAGCTTCCAGGGGCGAAGCACTAGTATTATACCCATCAGCAAAAGTAACGCGATTTGAAGAATGGCTGAGAGAACAGTCAGAGAAACTGTCTCCACAGTAAACGCGTGTGACATACTGATTGTCGTTGTCCACGTTGGAATGAGATGAAATGCCACCGGGAATGTTGTACAAACTATCGTTGGATAAAGTTCCGGGGAATGCGGTGCTGTTAGTGCTGTATTGCGAAGCTGATGGAGAGGTATCAGTCATGATCAAGAGTGACGCGAATGCTGCGTACCAGGACGTTGTCTGACTTGTTCAGACATATGGTCCCGTTGTTCACGGGCAGATGAAACCTGAGTCGGGACCTGCACTGCGCGACGCTTCTTCACCTTCTGTTGATCCTCTTGCTCCCGAGCAAGCTGCGCGGCGGCATAGGCGACGTTGAAAGGGCGGTGATCATTGTCGGGAATGCCATATTTTCTCCTCATAGACCTGTGGTAGAGTTCAGAGAGTGCAAGGGCTAAAAAGAACCAACATACAGCTTGTATTCTCTGTCCCGCCATTTCCAGAAAGCATCCCACAGCCGAACGGAGACAACATAGGAGACGAGTAGGAAAGAGAGAACGAATGCAGACTTGACAGTGAAAGAGAGACTAGACCATGAGCCAGCTCTCTTTGGTCCAATGGGCAGAGTGTCAGCACCAAGGATATCACTGTATTCGTCCGCCATGGGTGTAGTGTCCAGAGTCACCCTTTCTCGGACAGCCACATACGTTATTTGCTCCTGTTTGCAGAGGCGGGGCTTGAATTTCCGAGCTATAAAATAAAAAAATTTCTCACTTACCCGACCTCAGTTGAACTTTTACCTTCAAACAATCGACTCATATCCTTCTTCCAACATGTTTGCTCGTCTCAGTACCCTTCAAGATCCATTCAATCAACCCACTCGCTAATGCCTAGGAACATGGCTCTCTATGCCTTCGTTACCTCTACTTGTGATGTGGAAGATGGAGTGTGTTTGATCCACGCTTGAATCGCCAGCCTCTGGCTCGTTTTATGGTTATTCGAGTACTAAATTGAACAAACATGACGATAGATCTTCTGTATTGTTAGCTACGCAATACGTAGACATGAGTAGATAGTTGGGTAGTAATCGGCATCCTGAACGGACATTTTTTTACTCTTCTTCGAGTGCGACTTCGGACTTTCCCATCTTCGTGCAATGGGCCGGATCCCGAGTAATGACTGTCGTGTCAGCGGGGCTGGGGTGTTGTTCGTGCGTGGGAATCCGCCGAAATATAAATCTTACGACGCGGCTGTAATGTGACCTTTTGTCTATCACCCCGACGTCCTCGTACCCACCCTTCCCGTTCCTCTAGTTCTTTCTCTTCCTTTCCTTGTCACCATGTCTGAGAAAGTCGTCACCTATGAAGAGCTCAAGGCAGCAAACAACAAGACGAAGCTCTACGTCCTGATAAGTGGTAAAGGTGAGAGCTGACAGCCAATCACATTCCGTTCGTTTGTCTGACCGAATTCTAGTGTACGATGCTACCCAATTCATCGACGAGGTATATTACCATAGTCATTGATATTCATTTGCCCAATCTTAACGACGTCCTTCGTTCAGCACCCAGGAGGAGACGAGGTCATCTTGGCTGAGGCTGGTGGTACGTCCTTCCACCCATACCCTGAACTTATAGCATCGCTGACAATACACTCTCCTTAGCACACGACGCCACTGAAGCCTTCGAGGATGTCGGGCACTCTGACGAAGCTCGTGCTCTGCTCCCTGGCATGTTGGTTGGAACCTTTGAGGACACTGCCGTGCGCACTTTTCCTTCCGTCGTTCGGAAATTGTTGCTGACTCTCCACAGAAACTTGGTGGCAAGCCGAGCAATTCCAGCTCTTCTCACTCTTCAAGCGCGGCTGCCGCTGTAGAGACCGGCTCCAAGTGCGTTCGTTCCGCACACCCATACCCAACCCCGACTGACATTTACTCATCTTGTTCCGCGCCTTCTACCCGCCCGTCTCTTACTTCTTCGTCCCACCATGACATTTCCGCGATTCAGCGCAATGTACTTTGCCCCCATCACCCTCCTCGCTGCCTACTTTGCTTGGAGATTCTACTCTAGCGCTTAAAACATTAGACCCTCCCTTAGAATGGAGGTCTTCCCACATCGTCGTGTCGTCTCTCACCATCGTCAGCACGATTTCTCTCGGCCGGATATCTTCATTGAATTGACACGCCCTGACGAGAGAGGTAGACCACAAGGCCTCGAGTGGAAGAAACTATCTATTCCTTTTACACCCACCCCATATCATACGTACATTTGCTGTAGCTACTCATGTGCTTTTCGTTGTAATGATTCACATTCTCGGAGGTTAATCTGCGGTCTCGCCAACTTGAGACTCCCATGGAACTAGCCTCGGCATGATGTGCTGAATGCCGCGTAGCCAAACCTCCAAAAACACGGGCCAGGTGAGCGATGAACAAGCTATGGGAGCCCTCAGACTGGATACCGGGAACCGGAGGCCCGCAAACACGGGTGCGACGAGTACGGCTTGGCTCTGGTTCGCGGGACATTGCACGACGGCCGTAATATTTTCGATTCCATTGGGTGGAGTTTAGCTCGTGATACTTGAGGATACTTGGCACGAATAAGCAAATAATCAAAGCAACTCTGTTCTGGATTTTTGTAACTAACAACTAGGGGATAGCAGGACGATAGCAAATGTACAGCAAGAAGCAAGACAGTAGCGGACAATAGCAAAACGATAGCACGACGAGCAAAATCAAGAGAACAAAGCACGACTGATAGATGGTTTAGATATACCGATGCGAATCCGACAGAATCTCAAACCCAAATTCCTATTCCAACGCCTCAAACCCAATGTCCTCATTCTCCATAACGTTTCCACACTGAGGCTGGCACCAACATTCAACGTTGATCCCAGCTGCAGTCTGCAAAAGCCATGTTGATGCCTCGAAAGATTGAAGAAGTGATCGATGTCCAAACCGTGCTGCCGGGAACAAGGGAAAACCCAGCTTTGCACGGGACGGCCGCCGACCTGCACTCCAAAAGGGAAGTAATAGTTAGTAACTTGCATCGTGCGCTCCGAAAGAGAAGAAAGGGGACGAGAAAAAGGCGGAGGGAAAAGATAAGTTCAAATACTGACTAGACAGCGACACCCAACCTCTGCAACCCCATCTTGGCAGCATTATTCTTCGCAGCCTTCTTCGTGGCGCCTTTCCCTTCTCCGTAGCACTCTCCGCTGATCATAGCCTTGACGATCCAGACCGGCGTCATATTGGCACTCTTGCGTGCGATGGCGGGGTCGAAGAAAAAGTTCTGGCTCACTCCGTGGCGGCTGCCACCACCGCTGCTACCAGAGGCGACCTTGGACGTTTTGTCGATGTAATGGTCCAACGGTTCGTAGCGCCATTCCAAAGACAGGTTCTTCTTTCCAATGATCTGGTTGAAGAGCGCGAGATAACCAATTTGAACCTCGGGATTGGAGTATCCCGCATGCCTAGGAGGGAGCTCAGCTCCAGAGTCAGATTGGGGCGAGGACGGCGGAGAGGGCGTCGGCGAGTTGGACGGGGAGGAGGAAGATTCCGACGCAGAGGGAGGATCCCCGGGGAAAGCTTGGTTGATGGGGGGAAGTCCATGTTGAATACGTATCATGTTGTACGCTGCCATGGCATATGGACGAAAAAGGGCTCTGAGCCATGGCTTGACGACCTCGATACCTTGATCAGTATACAACCCTCCAACAAAAGCCTGGTAATAGAAAGGCTGGTCAATATGGGGTAAGCGAGGGAAGGCAGGCAAAGATAGAATACCTCGAAGACGTCAGCTAGATCCATTGCGGTAACAAGATCAATGCGGATTTCATCGGTGGGGTGAACGAAAAACTGACCTTGGACATGGGGAGAAGCTTGAAGAGCGATTGCCTGCGCAGGGTGAAGGAGCAAGCGATAAGACAGCTGATAACGACGGGATCTGAGGATCACTGAGAATCAGGAATTGTCCAGGCCGACAGAACTCTAAAAAGGCGTACACATTTGCCAATGTCGTATTCCCGACTATTAACGCACGGGTTTTCTATTTGAGAAACATCGGCCAGGAGTGGTTAGAACCTTAACACCCATGTGAGATCAAGCTTGCTTACGGTGGATGGTCCTACCCGTAAACCTGGATACATCTCCAACAGCATCTCGGTGATGACCAGGTTCAGAACCGAATCACCAAGGTGCTCAAACCTATAAACAACCATTCAATCCATCTATTCTTCATATCGGGACCTCCATGCTTCGAAACTGACTTTTCATTGTCCGGACTCAGACTGGTGGGCTGATCCTCAAAGACATGATTAGGTCGACCATAATAACTCCGATGTGTGAACACCTTGGTTTCGATGTCCCTAGACCTGAATGTAGGTAACGCAGGTAGTGGAGACTCGTCGGAAAGCCTAATGTAAAGTCATGTCATCCTAACCGCAAGAGAATGGGATAGGAAACACTCACTGCACCATGGAGGCCATAGCAGAACTAGAGCCCACACGAAGCGGAGAGGTGTGCTGGGGGCCCCATCCAGCGGAGTTTAACCATTCGCAGACAACAACTCAGCTAGAGAGTCCGCTTTTGGAAATGATGAAAATATCTCCAACAATCTGCATGAGCAGGAAGACATAGGCTGATGATCGGAAGGGTCAAGCACTACAAGCAGCTCGGTTCCTTATACTATCACATGTGTGTGGATTCAGATTTCTGACACTCGGTGAGAGAATGCAGAGAATTTGAATATGGGTGTCTATTAACGATACAATCGGGATTCGGTTGCAACTGTATAATACATGTCCTGATGAAGTGCGGGGTCTCCCACCTGAAGAAGCAGAAGATAGACGGTTCAGGATACAGACACAATCCGTGGCTAACAACGACCACTCACCCAGAGATGAGAAAAAAAGGCATATCTATGCAGACGTGGCGATAGAAGCGGTGACTTGTACTGCTTGCGCGCCCAGTGGGCCACGCTGGGAAGATTTTTGAATAAACGATGTCGAGTGTCAACGCCACCCGGCCCGACTTAGAGTACTCACCAGGGTTGCGGCCGTTTTCATGGCGTAAAAGTCTTTGTGTAATCCACACTCCGTTTTCTCTTTCCCTGCCCATCGACCAGCTCTCTCATCCTGGCCTGCAGTCACCTTCGTGGTACTGTGCCAATCGCCGACGCTGCGGTAACCTTGATCGAGTAGTTTGTTCTTCGGGACTTTGTTGTCCGTGATGTACCAATCGACCATCGCGAACGGCCATGCGTAGAGAGGATTGAGTTTCAGAAGCCCAGTTGAATCGACCTCCAAGGGTTTTAGTGATGCACGATCACCTCCTTGAGAGGCCCGTCGACCAGTGATCACGGCCTTGACGCCCAACTCTTCGTATGCTCGCCTCGCTGGTTCAACCTGTGGTAAGGATGCATTAGGTCCGTACAACAATCTGAATGTTCAGATGCTAGGAAGCTAACCTTGACGGCAAAGTCGTATGTATCTTCATCAACCTCCCATAAGCGCTCGCCATATCGAGCCTCGAAGTCCTGCGCGGTTTCACAGCCTTCGGGCTTGTAGATATGAATGGGCTGATCGTATTTCCTCTTCACTTCTTCCACAAGCTCATAGGTCTCTTTGAAGTGGTATAATGTGTCCAGGAATATGAGAGGCGGCGGAGAGGATGTGATTTTTGAGAGCATGTCGATGGCCACTAGACCTGTGAGTCCGAAAGCGGTCGTTTGATACAGGTTCGGCAGATATTCAATGGCCCATCGAAGGATTTCGTCCGGCTGCAGCTCTGACAGATGAGCATTGATGGCGTCGAGGGTAACAGGTGAGAGAGGGAGCTGAAGAGGTTTAGAGATGGTAGCCATTGTTCGGGAATTGTGGTGGTACTTGTCACTGGTCAAAAGGACCGTCGAAGGGGATGAACTTGTCTAGGAGCGTTGCCGTTGCGACTAGAAATAAAGTACAAGCTGACTGTACCAGGGTCGCCATCCTTTCTCTATAACCTTCGCGCGATTCTCACTAAAAATGAGGTGCGATGTTGAAATCGGCACGTGATCTATACAGGAACGCATTGCGAATCAGTTCTGTCATTTTTCAACGCGCGTCTGCGTTTGCGCCAACTGATACACGTCTTCCAAAGCTGTATTGGATGTGACCCCAGTCGGGGGCTAAATTTAAGCATGAAATGGGGTGTAACTTATAAGCGAAACACTTATTGACATTCATATTCATCATTCAACGGACATTGACCCGCCTTGCAATCGGAAGGAAGGACATACATGTGTCCCAGTCCTTGTGCGTTCAGGTCGATGATGTGAGTATGAGACATGCCGGCACCTGCGCTTTCCGAAGGAGTTCGAAAGGTCGAAGAAGAAAAAGCGACTCTTGAAACCGATTCCATTCGAAAAGTATTCTAGGAAGTTTCAGAACATGTTGTGTTTTGTGTCTCTGATCCATGTTTTCGGAAGCCTTGAACACCCTCGATCGGGGTCGCTAAGAAATACTGGAAAGGGTGTAGAGACCAAGTATACCAACAGTGGCACCCAGCGTGGGTCCTAAAGCAAGGATTAACCACGACTTTTCAATCATAGATCACAGCTTGACACACCTATGAATAATTCCAAGGAAGCATCGTAATTTCACGAGCTCTTTGTAGGTATTTACCGAGTTGCAATGGCTATAGGAGGATGCGGTTGTAGTGATCGCCACGGATGCCACGAAGGTACCACAAAGGTATCAAGCGTGGGAAGTTGTTCTTGATGTTGGAAATTGATTTCACGTGTTTTATTCTAAAAGTCTGGGGTGATTAGACGCCCATCGGTTCAAGGTCACCCAAGGTCGTCACCGATTCCAAAACTCTCAACCTCAGGCCTTGAGCTCGACCACCAACATCAAGCTACTAAATCGCCGTTCATTTCGACATTCTAACCTCTGGAAATGCTCGGGAATTCTTCTACAGTGCCGAGACCACGTCCGCCAGCCCAGATGAGGAGGTCTTCATCTATGAAGACCGCGAATTCCTCTCCCCCACCACCCTATGCATCGTCATTCTTGTTCTCCGGTAACCAGAGAGGCACTGAACTCAGTCGCAGTACTATTCTTGGGTCGCCAATTTCAACCGCACTGCAGATGGTAGCGCAAGAAGCACAGGACAACGGTTCCGATAGAGTCCCTTTAGCCCAGGGCGAGATACTAGACTGGCTCAAGGACAAATCTCACGAGGAAATCTCAGAGCTTTTGGTCAAGGCGGACGAAGTCATTAAGCAGAGAGAATCTGGTATGTGCATTTTCGAGCTTCTGTCAACGTGTTTGACACGTCCATATTTATCTCATTAGACCTGAACCGAACCAATACCCTTTGCAAGTCATTGTATGATGACAATAGCTCATTACAGTCGAAGCATAAGGCCCTGTTGTCTAGACTTCCCAGCACACCTCGTCGCTCGTCCGAGTCGCCATTACCCTCGCCAGGTGGTTCCGTTTTCTCATCGTTCTCTTCCCGCCATCATTCGTCACCAAGCACCGACTCACTCATTCACACACCACCCATCTCTCGCGGTAACTCAGATCAGGACCCGTTCCAGTTTCCATCTCGCTCCACACCCAGCAAACAGGGCGGTCGTCATGTTCGCAGAATCTCCGTCACTCCGTACGATATATCTCAACTCTCCGAACAAAATGAAGAGCTTTTATTCAAAGTGGAGAAACTCGAGAGTGAGTCGGCAAGTCAGGATCTCGCTGGGAGGAAGATGCTGCGAAAGTTGGAGAAGGAGATTAACGGGTTACGTGCAGAGTTAGAGGCGGTGCGAGAAAAGGAGGCGTTGAATGCCGCAAAAGCTGCAGAAAGTGCTCAGAGGGGGCAGAGGCAGAAGACGAGAAAGGTGTCCAGATCCAAAAGCGGTCCAGTCTCTCTGGGCTCCGGGGGAAAGGCTGATCCAGATGAACCTGTGATGGATTTTGCACCTGCTGGCCCCCTTGAGGGGCTTTTCAATCGCTCAACCACTTCTCTTCACAAATCCATACCCGAGTCGGAGGAAGACACCTCGGAAAGCGAACCGAATACCCCTACTTCGGCGACTACTATGGAAAGGCAACAGCGCGAATTCATAGCTCAAGTTTTAGCCAAGATGGCTGAACTCGAGGAAACCAATACTCGTCTCGAATCGCAACAGGCTGAAACTGCCGCACAGTTGGCGTCTATTCAGAAGGAGACGGAAAGCCTTGGGAGGGTATACGAGGGGCTTGAGAATATCACCGGTGTCTCCGGAGAAGGACTCGAACTGGTTCACGATGATCCTTCGTCTCAGCAAGAGAACGAAGAGGTCAATGTTGAGCTCCCATCCATGCCTAGCGACTCCACCATCAGATTCCAAAGTTTCAGAAAGACTCTCGAGGGTCTTCCTCAGAATCTCCCCGGGGATGACAGCCGTACTTTTACCTCAGATTCCGTGCATCCCTTCACGAACAGACCGAGGAAGACCGTGCTTGGACTATTTGAAGAAAGCCTTCCCAGCCCTTCAGTGACCACTCCGAGGCCAACATCTCACGCTGACGGACTTCCTTCCCCACTGAGCGGTTTCGGTTTAACTCTTAACCCTTTAGACTCCTTCTCGCCCGTCGGATCATCATTCGTTCCCCTCGATTCACTTTCCAGTGAACTTGGCCTCGGCGGCACTTCAGGCTTCACATATACGGGCCCGAGTGACCATCTCCGTACTAGCAGCCTATGCGATTTCAGCGCCCTTTCCAGTCATGCTAACGACGTTCCTTCACCTTCACCCTCCCCTGTCGACCTTTCAATGACAGCCAGGCAGGACGCGATGGGTGCAGATGACGGCTGGAATCCAAACTTCAGGTTACCTAAGACTCCTGTTCGAAGGGACGGACTTCAGTTGACGCTCGAGCCCCCTACACCCAACCCGGACGAATTCGAGCCACAGTCTCCGGCACAGAAACAGGCCGAGAGATATAGGAGGATGTCGCAGACCGTTCGTGCCAGAACGGCGAGATGGGTCGATGGGAGGTTTGGGGATAACTTGCTCAGCCCGCAGGCGATGGGGAGTGTGAGAGGGAGACGACCAGCGGCGCTCGATGACGACGAGGAGATAACGGGGAACCTTAGTTTGAGGGTGGACGCAGAGGTGTCGGAGACATCTTCTAACCGTTCGTCCAAGACGGCGGTTTCGAAGGCATCTCCTTCTCAGCCGATACAGTTGAAGCTCACCACTGTACTGGACTCTGTCGTGGAGAGGTTCACTGGACGGTCGGGTGGTGGGGATGAAGCCACTGGGGATGCTTCGGAGGAAGTTTCAGGCACTGCGGACCCCGACAGTTCGGTAGAGTTGTATGTTACTCCTGCTTCCCCGATCAAGGAAAAGAAGCCGGCTGGGGTTGGGGAGATCATCCTAGAGGTCTGGCTCTGGCTTCAGTTCGCCGTCATCATTTTGGTGTTCTTGTGGGCGATGGCAAAGCGAGGCCCGAAAAGTGTGTTGGGAGATAAACATCGGTCTGTTTCCAGTAGCACAAGGGCTCGAGGACCTTGAACTTCATCTCATACCTCTTCTCATTCTCATCCGAACTTGACTATGCATCATTCACGACTCTGTAGCATCACATCTCTACCTCTTCCTTTCATTTGTAGTTTCTTTCGCATACTTCATCGCACATCACACGTATCATTATTATGACGATCATGTTGTATACATAATGTCCTCGTCGTTGTTATTCATGACAAAGACGACTGTGTGCAATACTAGAGTATACGACTATAACGAGTAATACTGTTTCCCTCGCTCAACACAGGGTCCTAGTGCCTCCTTTCCCGGTTTTCGTCGGAGTGGCCATTACAGACCCACCTCGACTGGCTAGCTGAAGTTCATCGTCCGATTCGTCCTCACCTTGTAAGAACAAAGGGGCAGGCGAGCTGGTCCCCGGTAGTTGCCACTCATCCTCCTCCTCACCCTCCTCCCCTTCGTCTATTGTTGACGTCCTAGACAACATTCGCGTCAAACCGGTAGAGGGTTTTGTTGGGCTCTCCGGAACCAATGTTCGTGACTGAGATGCTGCCCTCGAGAGCGCTCTAACCTTCATTTCCTTGGGTTTGGCCGGCGTTGCCTCTACCAAAGTTACTCCTGCATCCTTACTACTCGTCGACTTGGCGGGCTTCACCTCTACGCCAGGCTTGAGCGCCGTTCCTTGCGATTCAGAACCAGCTTGCTGCTGTGCCTTTGTGATATTCTTGAACGACCGACTCATGCTAATCTCCCTCGTTAGCATTCGAGATGGCCCGGTGCTAGCTGCACGTTTCCGCTCGCGTTCCTCTTCCGCCAAGGAGAGAGAAAGAGAACGTGACCGTTCGAGTTTGCGAGATTCGGGCTGTTTCGATGAGTGCCTCTGCTTGGAATCCACGTGAGAAGACGTCGTAGATAATGCAGGCGATGGGAATCGTGAGGTAGATGCAGATTTGGGTGGAGCGAGGTTCGATATCGTTCGTGCTCGTTTAGTGGGACGAGTCTCGGCGGGCCCGACATCGACGGGAGGGGTCACCTGTGACTCCGGCTCGTCCTCCTCGTCTGTGAAGGGCGACTGAGGGAATATCTTGGAGCGGAGTAACGAACATTGTTCGGGAAGTAGGGATTTGAATCTCGAGGAGGGCTCAGTGTTTGGAGTGAAACATCGCAGTGATGTATACTCACTGTGGTTCAATCACGTTTTGACAGAAAGACTGCATCCAGTCAAGATCATCCTCATTTCGTTTCTTGTTTTTCGATGGCGAAGAGCTCAAATCGACCATAAGCTGCCAGGTCGAGAGCTTATCCATAAAGCTCTCCAGCCGGTCTTCAGTAGAGGGCGTAGGAGCTGGTTTCTTTCGCAGCTGTTTTCGCCTCTTGACTGACGAGAGCTCAGGTGGAGGGGGTGGTGGCGGGGGAGATGGACCAGGAAGTGACAGAAGGAGGAAATGTAATATTATCTGGATCTGAATTCTTGGGAAATGATGAGTTCAAAGATGTTCACGAACATGGGATGAATACTCACTCTCGCTTCTCCATACGCTGTAGCCAGGTGATCCGCCATTTTTCATCCTCCCAGACACCTATATCAGGGTTCGTATTCCGCATTGCTTCAAACTCCTCATCGCCCTTTTCATAACTTAACGCATACCACATCATCGATTCTTCTACTTCTCCGGCACCACCACCATCCGAGAGAATCTGAGGAAGCTCCTGATGATATTTGTTGGCTGCTGTTCGGGGTGTGTGGAGAAGGGGATCCAATAGCTCGTGCAAGGGATGAACCTGAAGTTCTTCGGACTGAAATGACCCAGACGCGACATTCACGCGTCTCATGGCAGGAGCAAGACGATTTAGAGACATTAGCGACTAATTTCAACAGTCAGAAACGTGCGGCCCACAGAAGTCTCCATCCATACCTCTGGAAGCCATAGAAACTGCAGGTAGGTTCGAGCGACGTATTGATCGGGTGTCTCCTGCGCAAGGTCGGTGAACGGATAGTCTCTGAGTACGGATTTCTCTTGATTGGTTGTCCAGTTGATCTTGGGTGTGAGTTGTAGATTACACGAGAGACCGGAGGTGAAGGCCATGGTTCATCGAGAGCGCACAACAAGAAAGCGGGTGTCATGTGACCGACTGAGGCGCGTCTTGACTGGAGGTCCCGGACCGGCTCGGATTATCTCTGTGCCCCTGTCCAGGACTCGAAGTGTAGCTCTTCCCTCTAAGTAAAGCCCGCGTTCGATCCATAGTCATCGCCTCAGATTAGAATTTGCTCTGTACAGTATTCCTGTCAAATACTCCATCCCTCCAAGTGGGGCGTGGATGCTGTCATTCATTTGACATGAGCGAAACAGTCCGTATGAAGGAGAGTGCAAGATTAGTGCGATGCGTCTAGGAAGTTAAGGAACGGTAATGTACATAATGTAATGAAGAAACATAATGCAAGGGGAATGGTCGCTAACTGTGATGATTGAAAAAAGGATGAATGAACGAAAAGAATACAAATGAAAAATAATGATACTACAGATACATTCATGAATTAACCTCCGCCCAAGAACACCCTCCTAAAAGAGTAAGGAAAAGATGACAAACGTCAATCTATGTCGTCGGCGATAGTCTCGCAAGCAGTTCATCAATGACCTGATTGTTGTCGTCCAGTGATTGCTGAGTCCTTTCCTGATGGTCGCCTGCCACAGTCTGGCTATCTGCAGGAGTATTGTGCCCTCCATTGCGCCCCAGTGTGGCGAGCGCTGAGACTGAGCCAGCACGAGATCGGGTGCCAGGTTTAGAGTGCACACCTTCAGCCTGCACCTGAGCCAGCTCGCTAGGAGTCAAAGTCTCGTCAAAATAATGGCTCAAAAGAGACATATGAGCTGGTGTCAGCTGCTGTGGTGGTGGTGCTGGGAAATCTGATACAGACATTCGAGAACCTTCTGAGGCACTTGTCATGTAACTGCTTCTTGTGGGATCAGCGGACGGTGGCTGTAAACTGGAATGGGCAGTCGGGTGTCGGACGAAGGAGGGTGATGCACCCAACACGTCGTCCTCTTCATTGCGCATGTCCTCGTGGGCATATGACATCTGGCCAACGAATGATAGCCGAGGGTCGCTGGCCTCAGCCATAGGGGTCGCGGAGGGCTCGACATTGCCCAAGCGGTAGATATCTACAAAAGGTGTCAATGCATATTTGGCTAGGCACGGGATGGTATATACTCACTCAAAGTCTCGTCGTCGATGGGGGACGTTGGAGATGACGCTCTCGTCGACGTTTCGATGTCCTCAGGAATCTGACCGCTAGGATAGAACGCGCCGTGGGCGTCTTCCTCACCCCCAACAGGCTTCACTCTCGTGACAGCCTCCACCGACGCCGTCTCCGGTATTTCGGAGAACACAAACCGCAGCGAAGTGTCGTTCGGGGGTGAACGACCTGTGGCATATGCACTTTGTCGCAACACTGATAGGCTCGACCGGGAGCTCAAACTGATGGAGCGGCGTAACTGATCATCATGATGTTCATCATGGTCTTCGCTGAATTTACGGACGAGACTCGTGAGACCAGTTCGACCAGTTCCTTGGCTCCTCACGTCCCAGGGAATATTGGGGGGTTGATGGACCGGACTACGTGTGTTTAACGGCGGTGCAGTACCGTCGACAGACGAGCCACGCGGACGGTAGAATAGATCGCGATAGTGTTCCAGGTCATCAGGATTGCCGAGTATTGGGGGCGAAAGTGGAGGTGAAGAGCTAGTAGTGCTTGCACCGGGAGACGAGCGAGCCGAATCTTGCCTAGTCGGAACAGGCAAGGTTGAAGGTGGAAGTTCTGGCTGGGGTAGCTGGTCGATGTTGACGGGCGATGGTACTAGTGAAGATGTGATGCTGGCCTTCTGAACATGGTGAAGGTGGGCAGGACGCGAAGCATCGTACTGAACCGGTATTCGGCGCGCAGAGTCGTAGCGCTGTACAATGGGCCTTTCGCTGACAGCGATAGGGGCAAGCCTGTCACCCTCAGTTTCCTCCTTCTCGGGTATTACTTCACTGTTCACGACGAAATTTGACGAGGCTTGCTCCTCACTCGCTCCAAGCCCACTATCCCGACTCTGCCTGCGTGCAGCCCAAGCGAGCGCTTCTCCAATCCCAGCTGTATCGTAGATGGGGCTCGAGTTACGCATAGCCCGAGAAAATCCTTCGTTCCTCTCACCATTCTTTCCGTCGCGGAAATGTTGGACGGAAACGAAAGGCGAGTACTGTAAATCAGAAGGCAAAATTTCCCGAACAGCATTGCTGCCCCATTGGGCCCACATCTTGTCCGGAGGTGGCACCAAGCTATCAGTGCGGACCTCCTTTACAATTCTTTCTTCGTTCGTGTAGGAATCAATGGATGGGGCTGCGGATACTAGCGCGTACGGGTGCATGGATGGAGATCCATGGGCTGGAGAGACGGGAGATGTTTCGTGGGTTGCACCTCGATTAGCCTGGTGAGGTATAGATACTGCGAAACCTCCTTGCGCGTACGGATGGGAAGGAAGTCGGAGGGATTCCCTGTCAACGGTCTCATCTGTCAAAGGTGGAGTAGATATGGCAATTCCGACCCTAGAATCGGAGAGGGCGGAAGGTGAAGGTGACAGACGGGCAGCATCCAAAGGAGATAACGGGGTCACAGGCGTCTGCATCTGGGCAGGGTCCTGAAGTCTGATCACCCTGGTGCCAGGTACCCGTAACGCAACCTCCAAGCCACCAGGTTGATTCAGAGCGGCTAGCTCTCTGTTCTTTTCCTCCATAGGGGTGATGACAATACCACCACCATCAAGCCCACATAGAGCTGCTGTCGACTTGGCGGTTGATTTCGCCATTCTAATCGCTGATTTACCGATGGAATCACTCCTCGAATGATTTCTTGAATGTGATCTGGACGACTTCGTGAGGGTCTTGCTCAACGAGTTGGAATGAGCGTGAGATGATGTCCATGTTGGCACGGTTGTCCCTCTTGAATCACTTTCGCTATTCGTTCGAGGGCGGCCAGCGAGGTGGGCGCGGGGTGCGGACAAGTGTACGGGTATAGGCTCCTGATTTCCGAGCAAACCTCTTGCTGCCAGGTATTCGAAGTTGTTGGGCTTGTCGCTCCGCTTTTTCTTCCGCTGGGACTTGGAACGTGCACGCGAAAGTGAACGTGCTCTTTCATTCTGGAAGGAGTTAATCGCTTGAGTCTGCCACTTTTTCCGTTGGTGTTCCAGTATTTGTCCTTCTTCAAGCACGCTGTCAAGGAAAACAGTTCAGGATAAGCATGAATGTTATGGATGTCAAAAATGACGCACCGGGCAAGTGACGGAACAGGACTAGGCAAAACCAAGTCGTCCAAAGCCCAACTTTTCAGTCTGGGAGGCCTCTCAGGCGCAGAATCCAGGCGCGGAAGATCCTCTGGCTTCTTTCCCTGCGCTCTCTGAGATCGCGGAGGGGGTAATGGAAGAGGCGGTTCCTCTTCCCTCAGCATTGATGGGCCAGCAGCACGGGAGGACGAGAGATCGACCAACGACCGTGAGTGAGCGAGAACTCTGGAAGCAATACCGCCCTCAGCTGCCAATCGGTTGCCGAAGTAGTCGATAACAGGGCTGCTCGGGGGGCTAACGATGCGACCAGAAGGAGTACTCTCCCCCGAGGTACCGTCTCGCTTGACCTTGAGACGGGGTCGAGGAAATAAAAGTGCATCGCACCATGTCTCGGCAGATAGTAAGCGGTCTTTGAAGTTTCTCCTGGTCTGGTTGGGTGGTGTTTGGTTGTTTCCTCGTAGATTGGGAGTGGAGGCGGAGTTTTTAAGAGATCCTTGAGGCAGGTAACGCGGGATAGGAGATGCAGTTATACTGGCCGAGCCCTGCTCATGGGGCTTACGAGTGGGCGAAAAATGGAGTCTCTGCATGGGAGGTGCGGATTGAGGAGGGTCGAAGGGGGTCGGGGAAGGAGGAAAGGTGTAAGCGTAAGGATGCGATGCAGAAGCATCGGACGTAGGTTCTGGTATATGTGATGGTTGCCGAGTGTTGAAGTCGGAAGGATCAGATGTGCCTGTTTGAGGGGCCTGATGCGGCTGATTATTAGCGGTCATATTTAGTAGGGTGGAATAATACGAGTCGTAGTAGTCCTCGTCGTTGGTGGCAGCCGAACCACGTAGTGCATCAGCAGCAAGATTGGGGTCCGAAGGTAAGCGAGCATTGCTCACGAGCCGTTTGTCTGTGTCGGGGAGAGGGCTTCTCGAACTCGAATTTGGCCGTTCGGCGGGTTTAGTTGAATTAACGGTCGACATTCCTACTTGGCGATTCGGATCCGGTGAATATTTTAGCGATGAATTAGAACCTTTCTTCTTGTTGGGAGGATTGAAGGTGAACAGGCTGCCAAGACTTTTCCGAGTCGACGTGCTATTAGTACTTCGAGTCGGAAGCACAGGCGAATCTCCGATACCTCCTCCATGGGGTGCTGACATAGACGGAATTGGGGGTCGCTGAGCTGAGCCAACAGTAGAGCGGCGAGGAACAGTCATGCTTCCCCTGCCGGGATCCACTGTGCCAGACGATACAGTTCGTCCTGAAAAAACCGAACCTCCCGACTGTGTCCTGGTCCTCCCCTGTCCACCTCCGATACCCGAGCCCGTTTTCCATTCGTTTGAGCTCGATGGTCGTACCCCGTACCTATTATGCAGCTCAGGATCCGCGAGAAAATGGTCCTCAGGGTCATCTTCTTCTCCGTCTATGGGGTCTCCCCAGCTATCCCTTTCCCTCGCGCGTCGGACGACCGGTTTCGGGGGCTCATAGGGCCCAGTGTAGGGAATATACCAGTCTTCCTCATTCTCCCTGGCGTTTACAGGTGGCTTTTGTGGTTTTGGACGAGAGGGTGAGCCGTTAGACTTGTTGCTCCAACCGAAGGCACGAGAGAAGCGGGAAAACGGGGAAACATTATGAGTGGTCGCTGTCATATGAAGGAAGTATCGCGAGGGCGTCGAGCGACGTGGGCAAAGCTCAACAGTGCGCCGAGGTTGACCAGGGAAAGTAAGGAATGAGATGGATCTTGGGGAACGTCATGTAAGTAAGTGTCAAGGAACTGAGGAATCTAGAAACGGAAAGGAGTATACGTACAAGGAGAGATTGCTCGGGAAAGATGAGAGCACAACGAGGAGAGAGGAATAGGGTGGTCGAGCCCACTACGGTCGGGATGACGGTGTATCTGGGGGTTGCAGCGCCAGTGAATCAAAACATTCACTGTTGCGAATTTCCTCTATTCAGCTTTTTTCTCACGCCCAATTCCATGATCGACCCTGAGCATCACACGTGGGGACGCATGAGGCTCACTTTACCATCTGAGGTCGAGCACATTCACGAACCATCCCACTGTCTTCCTATGAGCTCACCAGAATTCACGTTCCACTAGGCTTTGTTCTCATTCCGACGCTTCTCTCTCTCAGACGAGATGCTTTTTGCATTTATACTTCATCCGACCATTTTTCCGACATCAACTTTCTCAACCACTGGGTCCGGCTGACACTCCCATATGAATTCCATGCACCGCTTGAGTCTGAGAAATATCCTGATCCTCTTCTCAATCGGGTGAAGTTTTAGTTTACATGATCCCGCAGACAGTGATCATCAAGACGCTGGAGCCGGCAGCATAGATCTAATAATTCTGACTTTGTGTGGGCTGGGAGTTTGGAAGTCCTGACAATCCTTATCGTGCCCTTCACCGTTCACAGCGGGGGCTCAGTGTTCTAGGCTCGGCTACCTGTCATCTGCACCACCTCCAGTGTGCATCTACTAATCTCCGGTTGCATTACAGGTGATTATTTGCCCACACAGACATGACGACTCGGATAATTGCGAACAGAATGCTACTTCGATTGGCAACTTGTACTTATCTGTTACTGATGGCGTCGGCCGTGGAACTGCTAGTACTGATCTACCAATTCCGTCGATTTGGGTCAATGCACAGGTCTTTTTTTGCGTCTTTGGACCCGATACTGCGCATCTCTGGTACGCTCGGACACCATAAGTGATACGGAATTGTTACGAACCAGTGGTATCGATAATCGTACCTCCTATCCAACCCAGCCTGTTTCCATCGAAATGGCGGACTTGAACTCCGTTTCATCCCCTATGCATAGGGACCTGGCACAGTACGTTACCTCCGTACAAGTGTCGTCGCCCAGCAGAGGGCAGATTTTCGACTCTGGCGAGTAGCTGCAGGGGTTCAGCCTACATCATCGTCGCCTGGCGACGGACCCGCACCCGCCGGTTCCGACGCAAAGCGTCGATTGGGAAGCCTCAGGGCGTCGATCCTGGCAACTTGAGTCCGGTCAAGGCCAGGAGGTCCCAAAAACCTACGGGTGCATCTCTTACCTTGGTGCTTTCCTTTGACAATCTTACGATAGCGCTGAGGAAACGTTCCGGCGGGTGCAGGCATCCATAGATTGTAGGCGATAGCTAGAAATTCGAGGCGGTTACTAAGCCATTTCGCCTGTCTCCAGTGAATGAAATATGGACGGATAAGGACGTCCGAATTGTTGCCAAGGTTCACTTCTAGCGACGCAAAAGTTTGCTCAATGTTGTGAAGAGATGGCTGTTACGGGTAAAGTACACTTAAGTAGAGAAACTAACACTTGGAGGGGTAATAGAATAGGAAAGCAACGGATAACTTTGAACTCTTCCTTCAATTGGTGTTCTTTTTCTTGAATAACCTGCCAGACAAGTCACCGAGAGGCAGCTCGATGGGCATGCCGACGCAACCGAAAATCAAGGCGAATGCGAGGTAAAATCCTGCCAAGCTCGTGGCAAAAGTGAATCCACCGGCTGCCTTGACTAGAGTTATGGGCCGTCGAGTGAGACCTGAGACAGGCAACAGCAAGGGGAGATTACTTACTCAGGTCGAGTGCAGCATCGGCATCTCCTTTAGCCAGCCTACCGTATCCAGCTGACAGACACGCGAAACCAAAGACGAGGGTGCCAAGGATGAACTAGAAGGCTCAGATCAGCACAGTGTTTCTGACCTGGTCATTAAGTAGCAAACGCACGGCAAAGACGCAATGGGTCCTCAAACTGGCAATGAAGTAGATGAAGCAGATGGCCCCCCAGAAGGCGAAATAGAACATCAGCCCGCTGTTGAGCGCGGGGGACGCTAAACCTCCGGTCGCAGTGAAAGCGCTCGCGACAGCATGCATCGGGTCTTGGAGAACACCCAGAGCCAGCCTGAAACACTTGCATGAAAACTCTATGGCCAAGAAGAACAGAATCGCACACACCAGAAACCACCGAAAGTTGAGAAGACGACGAAGGGAAAGGTGTTCCCAAGGATCTAGAGGAAAACGACGATAAGCTCGGAGTACTGCTAGTACATGAGATGGTTGAAGTACCCATTCCATAGCACCGCCTATGATCATTCCCAGTCCACCGATGAAATAGAAGGGACCGACAATGCTGACGAGAGAGGACGTGTCTGCTTCTCCCCAGGCCAGTAGAATGCAGGAGGTGGGTGAAAGGGACAGCAAGAAGCAAATAACGCAGAAAGGGGTTGGATTGGCAAACTTCTGCACCGACGGAGTTCTTCCTCCTGGTTCGAGGAAGAGCCGCGCGTATTGCTCGCGGGTTAGCATTATGGGGCCATCGGGGACTTGAGAATTGGCATTCTCGATATGAACACCCTGTTCGATGTCGCCTTTGGTGGTGATAGGTGAAGCCATGGTCGAGGTGCAAACTTGGTTCAGGTCCCTTTTTATGACACCTGGAGGGCTCACGTTGGTTCACGGAACATGGCTAATGGAAATTGCAGAGTCGATCGATACTCCATGTTCTGGTCAGCTGGCTTGAAAATTCAACTTGTATCAATGACTTCCGCTGCCGCTGATGGCAGCATAAAGAAATCTAGACAACCGTCAGCGTTGCCCGCTGCGTGTAGACCAGGCCGATAGTTATTCTTACTGACGCGCAATGTCACAAAATTTGCTGTAGAGCAAGGATTAGAGCATGAGTCAATGTATAGATGCTGCACAGCGGAACCGAACCAGTTTTTGGCCGTGCACTCTGGGAAGAATTGCGCGGATGGAAAAGCGTCATGGATGCCGCTCCAGAAATGGGCATGACCATCCTCGTGTTCATTTTTTCGATCATTCCCGACTCGAATTCACGAATAGTGAATTTCCGGGGTTTGATATTGCACATTGATAGTGTCTCTGGAAAACGATGAGACTTAGTTGGAGACGATGCGCTTCGTTCGGAGGGCAGGACAAGGTGGCTATCTGTGGCTGTGCGGAGGCTGTTTACCCACGGTTGAGTCAGCACTGTGCAGAAAGGCAGCTCGGTCCCGTTAGGAAGGTTGTTCCCATCCCTTATAGTCTGGCGATTCCTCGATAAACTCCTGCTAGCTCTTTTCTGTTGGACATCCTCACCTTCACGACCCGTAATGTTTGGCAACAACGCTATAACTTCAACATGGGGCCAAAATAACAACAACCAACAGCAGCCGCAGCAGCCCAGTGCGTTTGGTCAACCGAGCGCCTTTGGTTCGACAGGTGTGTTACTGTTACTTTTTTTTCGCGTGCGGGTTGTACTAGAACTATTGTGTGGTTTCCGCGTGGTGTAGGTTTCGGCTCGAACACTGGAACGAGCGCATTTGGGCAACCATCTCAGCCTGCGAATCCAATGTTTGGAAACTTGGGGGGTGGAACAGGGACGAACACGGCCGCAGGAGGAACTGGAGGGTTTGGTAGTACGTGTCCTTTGTCTTTGTCTATCTTGAACAACGTTTTGAAAGAAATCCTAGGCGCGTTTGGGAGCACTCCGAACCAGAACAATGCCGTGAACCCTATGTTTGGTGGTGGTGCGAGGCCTACCACAGGCTTTGGTGCGTTTGGCGGTGGGGGAGCCGCTACAACCACGAGTGCATTCGGGGGTGGGGGCACGACAAGTGCTTTTGGGCAGCCCAACACGACGACGTCTGCGTTCGGTCAGCCGCCCACCACGACTTCAGCGTTCGGGAACACAGGAAATAGCATCTTTGGGCAGAACAAGACCGCTTCCGCATTTGGAACCACTACAAGTCGTGAATATTCCCCTTTCTACCTCCTCAGGTTTTGAGCTGACTCCAATCTCTCATAACGCAGCAACTACAACTACTTCCCAACCCGTCACAACTGGCTCTTCCAACCCCACGTATTCGCAAACAACCGAGAAAGATGCCAACGGAACACTGAATTATCAGTCTATCTCATGTATGCCTGCCTATCTTGGCACCTCCTTCGAGGTGAGTTTATTAGCCCGTGGTTCCCACTCTTTGTTTATCATTTCCTTGCAGGAACTTCGCGTTCAAGATTACCAGCAGAACCGCAAGACTGCTAGTACGACGTCCTTTGGACAAACAGCCTTCGGCGGCACCCAACCGACCTCGGGAACCAGTATTTTCGGTCAAAACAACCAGGCGCAAAACACTCAAACGAACTCCCTCTTTGGCACTCGACCCGCCGCCACCACAGGATTTGGTACCTTCGGGCAGACGAACCCAGGCACCGCTGGCACGTCTGGATCCATGTTCGGTGGAGGTACAAACACCAGTACCGGTGCTTTCGGCCAAACACAGCAGCCGCAACAGCAACAGCAACAGGCCGGTTTTGGTACGTTCGGCCAGCAACAGCAACAACAACAGCAACCGCAGACCAATTCAATATTCGGGGGTACAGGTACGACTGGGACCGGTACATTCGGTGTGTCTCGATATTCTCTGTGATCTCAACATTCCGACTAAATTTTCTATTCAAAGGTAACGCAGGATCTACCTTTGGAAGTGGAACGGGTACTTTTGGCCAGAACAACCAGCAACAGCAGCAGCAGCAACAATCCCAACCAACTAGCATATTCGGGCAGCAGCAGCAGAACCCTTCGACCGGGACAAGTGCATTCGGCACCTTTGGAAGTGCGTAGTGGCGCTTGGTTTACATCTGATTGACTGATCGTATATTCGAATAGGTGCCCAAAATGCCAACAAGCCCTCAATTTTCGGACAAACCACCACCACCCAACCCGCCACGACCAGCTTCGGTGGAGGAGGTCTCTTCGGCCAGAATAATCAGCAGCAACAACAACAGCAACCACAACAAAACACAACAGGATCTCTCTTCGGTAACACTGGAGGTGGCGGTGGGCTGTTTGGAGGTGCGAATGCTCAGCAACCACAGAACCAAGCCCCTGGGACTTCCCGTACGTCTCCCATCTTTCCAAGCAACTTCTCATTGATGCTCATCTTCATGTTAGTATTTGGTAGCACCCAGAACACAAACACCGCCGGTGGTGGTGGCTTGTTTGGTGGTGGAGGCGGGGCATTCGGCGTGAACAACCAAAATCAACAGCAGCAACAGAACCAACAACCCGCAAATTCGACATTTGGGGGAGGGGGTCTGTTTGGGAATGCCCCCAAGCCTGCGACTACAGGACCTGGTCTTTTTGGTTCGTCCTTCGGTGTCCAGCAGCCTGCCAACAATCAAGGAAGTGGTCTATTCGGCAATTCGCTCAATCAGTCTAACGCCCAACCCCAACAATCTACGCTGGGAGGGGGCGGCCTCTTTGGTCCTAAACCACCAGCTATGGGTCAGTCTATTTCTGCTAGCGGCAATATGGGTATGTTTGGGTCGTCCTTTGGGGCCTCGACAAACACCTTGAACGGTTCGGCTGCTGCTCCCGGTGCCCAGGGAACTTTGACCGCCTCGATCAACCAACCTATCGGAACCAATCTCCCTATATTTTCCATGCTTCCTCCAGGGCCTAGGGCTGTCGATCTCGAACAATCAACAAAGAAAAAGCCCAGTTTCTTTGTTGACATGCCTACCCGCTCTCCTGTGCCTCATCTCAGCTATACGCCCACCAACTCAAAGCTGAGAGGTTTCGGATCTTCCCCTGCCAAGAGTGGCATTTTCAACATTTCTAGCAACTCGAATGCGCTCACGTTGAGTCGATCGCAATCTCCCTCCATATTTAGCGGCCCGCCAGCCAGTCCTTCACTGGGTAGCGGTCAACGCAAGAGCGTCAAAAAGCTGATACTGGATAAGAAGGTTGAGCCAACCGATCTATTCATCAAGTCTAGTGACTCTCCTGGCAAGATCGTATTCAGTCCAGCTTTGGGGATCAGCGCAAGGGAGAAGGAAGCAGCGCTTATGGCAACGCCTACCACCGCAGCACCTCCAGCGAAATCCCCTACGCCTCCTCGTCCGCCGCGTACTCCGAATAGGTTCACTGCGTCGCAAGCTGCTGGCGCAGACGGAGATGACTCGGGCGACTTGCAGGAGGGCGACTATTATGTGAAACCGGATTTGCAGACGCTGAAGAACGCGGGCTACGATCAGTTAACGTGCTTCAAGGATCTCGTCGTGGGGCGGGTGGGCTATGGAGAGATTCAGTTCCTCGAACCTGTCGATCTTACGGGCTTGCCGAAACTCGGGGCCTTATTGGGCGAGGTGCTACGGTTTGAAGAGAAGGAATGTAGCGTGTATCCCGATAGTGAAGAGGTGGACAAACCGCCTCCCGGGTCGGGATTGAATGTCAAGGCAAGGATTGTTCTGCAACGGTGTTGGGCAACCGGGAAGGCCCACAGGGAGCCAATTAAAGACGAGAACAATCCGATCGCGATCAAACATTTGAAGAGGCTGAAGGGTATGAAAGATACTCATTTCGAGGGCTTCGACATCAACGAAGGAACTTGGACGTTCACGGTTGACCACTTTTAGTACACTACCGTCGACTGCCCGTTTTGTTCCTCAGTGCGCTCGTGCTCTCTCGACTTGAAAACCTCTTTCCGACCCTCCCGACCTCCCCGCGGAATTTATAACATCCTTCCTATGTTTTGTGTTACGCTCCCTTATATAGTCCATGCAATAGTCGTTATTTCCGAGTATACCGAGTATCCCTAGCTAGCTTATGTAGTTTTTGAATGAAATGCATGATCAACGTCAAAGCGATGTACGAATGCGAATGAACTGATCAAATCTAGACCTCTCGAGGTCGGTCTGTCCGTGGCAAACTCACGTTCTTGCCGCTTCAAACATCAAGGGTACCTTCTTTGTATAGGTTAGATGCTCCGGAGATGGCTGTGATAATTCGGAAATGCTCGCGGGTGAAGCCGGGGGGACCAACAAAGAAGACAGGAACAAGGATGAAAAGCCATGGAACGGACTAGCACGGATTCGGCCGTGCCAGATGGACAGACCCTGTGAAGTAGTGTGCGCGTAATTCCGGTGATTTCATCGCTCCCGCCGGTCTTTCCTTGAACCACTGCTTATAAAAACTCTCCGCCTCGACGGCTAGTCCCCACTGATCTCATTCGTTGCTCATCGCACAACAACAACCACTACCACTAACAACAACAACCTCTCAAAAGTAATTCACCATGAAGGTGAGGATTTACATGGAAAAAAGGTTCTGCCAATTCAATCAACTCGGGTTTGTGATTCTTTTAGCTGCACGTCACCGAGGAAGAGCTCGCCGGCCACAGAAACGCAACTATTCGAGGTGCAGCTGAAGGCACAGTCGCCAGTGCTGCTGTTGCCTATGGCGCTAGTCATTATTTCAGCAAACGATGGCCCTCATTCCGTCAACTCCCCAGGTCGCTGAAAGTCCTCGGAGGAATCGTTTTGGTTGCGCCTTGTTTAACAATTCAGGCTGAGCGAAGAGGTTTGGAATTCGACCAGTCGCAATGGTATGTGGCATGTCCATTTATCCTACCCATCTTCCAGTGCTCATTCTCTCACAGGACAGATGCTGGCGCCCAGCTCTTGACCGACAAGGAGGCGAAGGAAGAAGCACGTTGGGAGGGATTATCGACCAAAGACAAGATTAGCGATTGGGCTAGCAGGCATGAATACAGTATTATCATGGCTTCTTGGGCTCTCAGTTTGGCTGCTGCTGGTGCTATCATCTCTCGAGACAAGTAAATCAACCCTCTCGTGCCGCAGATCGTTTTTGATGCTCATCTCCACTTTCAGGTACCAAACTGGACCTCAGAAGGTTGTCCAGGCTCGTATGTGGGCTCAAGGGTTGACGATCGGTATTCTTATCGCTGCCGGTGCACTCAAACACGGCCAGCGAGCGGACACAGCTGCGAAGAAGTACGAGGACCACTCATGGCGGGATGTGGTATGTGGAGCCCAAACATCAATTTCCGGACTAAGTGTTAACGTTCTCTTTTTCACAGCTCGAGCAGCAGGAGAAAGAGCAGAAGGCAGACGAACAACGAATCCAGGAGATTACTGCAAAGGACAGGAGAGCTGCATGGAACATCCAGTAAATGTCTCGAGGAGAGCTTGCGCAACATACATTCACTATTCATACGCCTACCACCACCGCTTATCGACATTCTCACCCTCATTTTCTTGATTCAATGATCTACATTCTACACCACGCTCGCGGAATCTTGTAGGCTATATACGACATATTTACATGGACAGTAGAGTCAGACCAATCCAGTTGGTATTGTATATTTAGCTAATAGAACAGCGGCCGTCCGTCGCTGACTTCAATAGCATCGGGTCCTTCTCCCTGTGAGCCGTAGGTACTTGAGTTTGCAGGACAGTCATATAGCCGAATCTCTCAAAACTGGGCATAACCCGATTCACAGAGTTTCGTCATCTGTTGATCCAGGTGTGCTCTACTGCGTGAGCACTGCAAGAATTCATGACACGGCGTAGAACCTGAGAATCCAATTTGACGAGCACAAAGTCCACGAGTATCTATCTCGTTTTCTGGTGTTGAACACCGTCTGCCAGATCCCGCCTAGAGGCCTGGGTCTCCTGCAGCCTGATGTTCCTTACCAGTACTAGTAAGCGCTTACTCGTCAGCGTCATCATGGGCGCCAATTTCCGCCATGCCGCATTTGCGCCGGCGGCAAAAATTCCACACAGCCACCCACTTTTTTTCGTTCCTTCAGGATCCTCGTTGCTCGACCCACCAGCTCGACAATATCTCTCTCTCGGGGATACGCGTCTGAAAAAATGCCAGACGGTGGGCAATCCTCTCGAGCCCCGACCTTTGACACCCTTCGCCGAGAAAAGTTGTTCAAGCAGCCACCCAAGAAAGGATCAAGCTACCAAATCTTGAACGAATTCGTTGCTCCGCATATCGAATCGTTCAACGCTCTCTTTGACGACTCGGGACTTCCTTCAGGAGATGGCGATGGGAAAGGTCTTATCAACCTGGCTTTGAGGGATATCGGTGAACGTGTTGTGTTCGATGGATCTGGTGCAGAAGGAACTTCGGATGGGTGGGGCAACCGAATGGCAGGTGAGTCGTCTTTGAGGTCCTCAATGAGATGTATTTGTGACGATCTCTGTTTATATCAGTGTGGGTTGAACAGGTCACAGTAGCGCGTCCAATGCTGCCCGACCGGAATAAGTACGCAAAGGAAGACAGGAAGATATACCCTTCGGAGGTGCGATGGACCACTGTGAACCAGAATAATACTGTTAACAGGTTACTCTAGTCTCGCGAAAGGCAGGCGTCATATCGTGGTCGAATGTCGATAAAGCTTTGTTACTCGGACTTGCACGGCCAAAAACACGAGATACACAAGGAATGCGGTCTGATACCCATCATGGTCAGGGTGAGTGCTATGGATCCCTCATGACCGTTGGAAGATTACTTATACACTGCAGTCGGTCCGATGCAACCTTCGCGGCATGTCATCCTCAGAGCTGGTGCGGCGCCATGAAGAACCTGAAGAATTCGGAGGATACTTCATCATCAATGGGAATGAACGTCTCATCCGATATCTCATATTGCCTCGGCGAAACCATGTCATATCGCTCATACGTCCATCCTTCGTCAACCGTGGTCCCTCATACACACAATACGCTGTTCAAATTCGTTGTGTTCGTCCCGATCAAACGAGTTGCACAAACACCCTACACTACTTGTCCAACGGAAGTGCGATGTTACGGTTTAGCTGGAGGAAGCAGGAATATGTTATCCCGGTCATGCTGGTCCTTAAAGCAATGGTCGGAGCTTCGGACAAAGAGATCTTCGAGGGCATCATGATGGAGGATTACGATAACACTTTCATGACTGGGCGTGTCGAGTTGCTCTTGCGAAGTTTTGGCACGTTCACAATGCGGACTGGAGAACAATGTTTAGAGTACCTCGGAGACAAGTTTAGGGTGGTTCTTGGAGTGCCGGAGGATTGGACGAATGAAGCAGTTGGTGTCTTCCTTGTCCAGAAATTGATTCTTGTGCACCTTGAAAACCCCCGCGACAAATATCGAATGCTTCTGTGCGTCGCCGTGCCTCTATTTTGGGTGGTATCTAACGCAACTCGACTTCCAGGTTTATGGTTCGGAAACTGTACGCCCTCGTATCTGGTGCTTGTTGCGCCGACAACCCCGATTCCCCGCAACATCAAGAAGTCCTCCTTCCTGGAACCTTGTATGGGATGATCATCAAAGAGAGATTGGAGGAAATTTTGAACCAGATACGGACTCAAATAAACCTTGACGTTCGCAACGGGACGGTAGTCGACTTCAACGATAGTTAGTTTATCCTCCTCTGAATCCGTTCTCCTCACTGACGACATATCAGAACGCTATTTCCAGAAAGTGCTCACGAGAGTGAACTTCGACATCGGGGCTAAACTTTCGAACTTCCTCGCTACAGGCAACCTCGTTTCACCTACTGGACTCGATCTACAGCAAGCTTCGGGATTCACTATAGTCGCGGAAAAACTCAACTGGCAACGGTATATCAGTCACTTCAGATGTATTCATCGAGGTGCATTCTTCGCCGAACTGAAAACGACGACGGTCCGTAAACTGTTACCCGAGGCGTGGGGTTTCCTATGCCCCGTCCACACACCCGATGGTTCCCCGTGTGGCCTCCTCAACCACCTTGCTAGAACGTGCCGTATTATCACAGCTCCTCTGACGGTGGCTCATATCCCTGCTCTCCTCGCGTCTCATGGCATGACCCAGGCATTCACCCCCTCCGTTGATGGACGGAGAAATATCTGTGTCCAGCTAGATGGTCGTATTATCGGCTGGGCCCATCCGTCCGTAGCCAAGCAGTTAGCAACCAATCTCAGGATATGGAAGACAGAAGGTCACAACCAGATCCCTCTGGATCTTGAGATTGGATTGGTCCCGGAGTCCGAAGGAGGCCAGTACCCTGGTTTATTCCTGTTCGCGTCACGCTCGAGGATGATGAGACCGGTCAAGTACCTGCCGAATGGACAAGACGATTCAGTCGGACCGTTCGAACAGGTGTATATGGATATTGCTTGCACTCCGGAGGAAATAGAGCTGGGGGTCTCGACACATGTCGAACACAACCCTACAAATTTCTTGTCGATATTGGCAAACTTGACTCCGTTTTCTGATTTCAATCAGGTGAGTGTCTATTTTCGCTGACCTTTCGTGTTATTTACGGTAATATCTTTCACTTTCAGAGTCCCCGTAATATCTATCAATGTCAGGTACGTACACCCTCGTCCTATCAGTCAAACAAAACTCGATTCTCAGCGTTTGATATGAAAGATGGGTAAACAAACTATGGGAACTCCATCGACAGCACTAGCTCACCGTACCGACAACAAGCTATATCGCCTCCAAAGCGGCCAAAGTCCCGTTGTCCGTCCGGCTCTGCACAATACATACGCCATGGATTCTTTCCCCAATGGTACGAACGCCATCGTCGCGGTCATCTCATATACGGGTTATGACATGGAAGACGCCATGATTCTCAACAAATCTGCCCACGAGCGAGGATTCGCATACGGTACCGTGTACAAATCACAAACTGTTGATCTTCAAGATGTGAAGGGGTCTTCAAGAAAACACAGCGAACCTACGTTACATTTCGGTCTTGGGCGGGATATCAGGCGGTACGGGGACAAGGCACACTCCTGTGTTGAGATCTTGGACAAGGATGGTCTGCCGTTTATCGGGGCCAGACTCAACCCAGGCGATCCACTGGCAGCCTACGTGGACGATGTCACAGACAAGACAAAGTTCGTCAAGTACAAAGGCGATGAAATGGCATATGTCGACCAGGTTCGGTTGATTGGTGCGTTCTGTTCTACCTGTCGCCTTTATTAACAAGATTATTAACATCGCTCCACACGGGGATTTAGGCGACGAGTCGGGAGAAGGAGAACTACAGAAGGTTCAAATATCGCTCCGAATAACTCGATCTCCAGTTATTGGTGACAAATTTTCTTCCCGCCATGGGCAAAAAGGTGTTTGTTCGCAAAAATGGCCGGCAGTTGACATGCCCTTCAGTGAAAGCGGAATGCAGCCTGATGTCATTATTAACCCTCATGCCTTCCCGAGTCGGATGACAATCGGCATGTTGGTCGAGAGTATGGCTGGCAAAGCAGGGGCCATGCATGGCCTAGCCCAAGACGCGACGCCGTTCAAGTGAGTCGAGATGGTGCGATTGATTCGTCTTTCAGTACTGATTTCCCTCTTTAGGTTCAGCGAGAAAGACACGGCAATCGATTACTTCGGAGAACAACTGCTCGCCGCCGGTTACAATTACTACGGAAATGAGCCCATGTACTCTGGAATAACAGGTCAAGAATTCTCCGCGGACATCTATCTGGGGGTGGTCTACTACCAACGATTGAGGCACATGGTTCTCGATAAGTTCCAAGTACGAACGACAGGACCTGTGGACCCCCTGACTCGACAGCCTGTGAAGGTGTGTAGCTTGATGTTCATGCCAGCGCAGACAAAGATTGACACTGCTTCCAGGGACGAAAACGCGCTGGTGGTATTCGATTTGGGGAGATGGAACGTGATGCTCTGATCGCGCACGGTACATCTTTCCTGTTGCAAGACAGATTGATGAACTGCTCCGACTACTCAACTGCCTGGGCATGTCGGACCTGTGGCAGTTTGATCTCTCTTGGATACGAGGATATCAGTCTCGGGGAAGCTGTTGTAGGAGATTCTCAATCGCTCAAGTCCACCGGGCCAGGGGGTGAATACTGTCGCGTGTGCCGGGCGGCGGCAGAAGAGGAGGAAGAGTTTGAACGCCAAGCAATTGCCACAGGACAAAACCTCCAGCGACCGCAGGGTGGGCTTTCTGTTGCAATATCGTCTCAACAAGTTCTCGGTCGCGGAGGGAAGGGCGGGGATCTCGATGTAGTGGCTGTTCCCTATGTCTTCCGCTATCTGTGTGCAGAACTGGCTGCTATGGGAATAGCGATATCCGTGGAAGTCCACTAAACCAAAAGTACTCCCATTTATTGTTGATATTTGTACATATAATGCTCGCTTTCGTGTTGTTGTGTTCCGACTGATTAGCATGCATCCAGATGTACCAGCAGGTGTACAAAACTAGAGAAAGACTAGGGCAAGAAAAGGCGGTAAGAGTAACATTATGTACGTAGCGAACAGAACCATAATCATCGAAGCAAGAAAATATCCAGCTGAAGCATATATGAAGAATAAATACGATACGGACCATGAGTATCTAATCCTTGACGACCTTGACAACCTGGTCAGGTGAAATGGGTATAGGACGTCCATTCATCTGGTGGATAACTGTAGGCTGCGGTGGCAGTTTGCGCGGACTGGGCTTTTTCTTGCGGGGAGCAGGGGGCGCTTGGGCACGTTCTCCCCCGAGAAGCAGTTCGACAAGCGAAATTTCCAGTTCGGTATCAGCAGACGCTGGTTGTTGGTCTGCAGCAGCAGTTTCGGTAGGGGAAGGGTACGGAACTTCGCAATCGGTATCCTTAGCAAGAATACCAGCCTTGGCAAAAAACATATCCATGATCAGACGACACTCGTCTGAGTTGGTAGCTCGGGACATATGTTGACGCAGTGCTTGTAATTCCTCCACCGAGACACCACCGGATGACTTATTCGGAGAAAGTGCGCCGTTGGTTTTGCGGGGGATCTGGAGGGAGGGGGGTGCGGCCTTTTGTGTCGGGTTCTTGGCGCCATTGGTGAGTTTACTGTCCCTCTCTGGCCTGTCGGCTGGATGATCAATGCGAGAAGTCGTTTGAGCGTGACCATTCTCATAGACGGGTGGGGGAGTGCTCTTGGAGAGTGGGGGAGTGCTCCTGGAGAGAACTTCTGCGGCAGATGACTCCAGAGCATCCAAATCGTAGGACGGTATCTTTCTGGTAATAGGGGCGCGTTGACTTTGCGCAGGGACGGGGGGCAATGGGACAGCCTCTGAGACTTGAGTCGGGGAAGAAGGCGGTGAGATCATTTGGGGCTGAGGGGGTCTTGGAGGAACTGGTCGATTGGCCAACGCGGAGAGGTTTGGAATGGATGATGATGGACTTACCCCCCCTCTGTTAGAGGGAGACATCGGGGTGACGGGAGTACGTCTGTTAAAGTCCTCCTGATATTGAGCATTCCGAAGCCTCTCCTTCTCCCCACCAATACTCAACTTCGACATCATCCTTTGCAACCTCCCTGAACCTTTTGACTTCCCCGTATCTGCAACTGGGGGCAAACCATAGTCATGTGGTCCGTGATGTGGGGGTCCGTTATCCAAAAATTCCATCAATTCCCTCCCAGCCTTGGACATCCCTGCTCCCCTACTGGGACTCTCCGGCGGACCCTCGTTCAGGAAATCCATGAGCTCCCTTGTGTTCGCCGACACTTTGAGGCCATTAGCTGGTCTGGGGTTCGTTGATGGACGTTTGGGTGTCGACATCGCTTTCGACAGCGTTGGGTCCTCGTCCTCTTCGGCATCCGAACCAGCCATGACTTCATCGAGGTCGAGGGATTCGCGATTGTGTTGGATTTTCCTCGTCTTAGGCGGGAAGGGGTCGGCGTCGAAGCCCTGGGGTCTACCACCGGGACCACCGAATCGTAGTTTGCTTTGCGTTTGCATCGTAGATGGAGGATGCGAGGGCTTCAGTGCTCCTTTTGAGGATTTGCGTCCAAGGGATAACCCACTCGCTGATGTCGACCGTGCCCTGGAGATAGCGGAGGTTTTGGAAGGCAATGAAGCGACGCTCGATTGACGGATGCGTGGTTGATGGGGGACTGGAGCTTTAGATTGACTCTCTTCTTCGTCTTCCTGTATTGAGTCGACGTTACGAAGAGAGGGGCGCCGACCGTCCGTGGGGGCAGAATCCGGAAGCCGTTTGCGGTTGACACGCTGATCTTTCTCCTGTTTCTCCTGTTTATATATCTGCGGATGTATGTTGATTAGCCGATGGAAAAGGGGCCGAACAAAGAAAGCTCCTCACCTCCATAGTTTTCAAGCGATCAGGAGTCAGGGACACCTTCATGGTGGCGTCTGAGCGCATTAGGTCGTCGAACTCTTGCAGTGAGCCATCCTAGAATGGAGGTTAGCTGAAATTTCGTCGAACCATTCCCATACTCACATCATCAAACTGATTGTATGAAGTCCAAGCCTGTTTGCCGTGCTCGCTCACGACGGAGTCAGATTTCTTGTGACCGCTAATGCTCGGGGTGTCGCGGTCGCCCGAGTTTCTGCCGTTTGCCATGAATTTCTTCATTGATCTGGCCCGCTCGGAGGATGTCCGCGATTGTGAAGCCCCTGTTGTCGCCGTCGACGATCCTTCCGAGGACAATCGAGGCGGAGTGAAGGAACCCTTTGTAGAAGACATTCCCTCCTGCGACGAATTGCGAGATATGGACAACTTATCGGTCCGCGAGATGGACTTGCTTCTACGTGGTTTTGTTTCTTGAGCCTGCTGCTCTATGTGTTCATATACTACCAATGCTGTTAGAGTGGACCGAGGTGGGTAGATGGAAACGGACGCACCGTTCATGGTCTTGAAGAGACTGTATATCGAATCATCTTCGCATAGAGCAACAAAGACATCTTGAAGAGTTGCTGTGGTCCGGCTGCTGTCCCTGGCGGCAACGCGACCGACGTTGGAAAGGATATGCCTGAAATGACGGGTAAATTACACATCGGGTGCAGTTGCGACCACACTCCACGTACTCGCACATAGCTCTGGGAAATGAACGTCAGGCAGGAAGTTGAGGTTCTGTACAGTAAGACTCACTCTAGAATTGCTGTCAGGTATAGTGCCGCGGGAGCAACCAAGGATGGCTTTGGGGGTTGATGACCGCTCACAGCCATTCGCTCGTGTAGTTTACTCTCAGCGGCGAGATCTTCATCGGATTCGTTCAATGTGGAGTAAGCCTCGCACTTCAACCGCAGTAGCTGGGAGATAAAAGTGAGAAAATGTGGTTGTTGTGGAGCTCATCAAGTACGCACTTCGAATGCCCATTGTAAGTTGAAAGTATCGCTATCGTCCTCCATTGCACTGGAGCCCTTTGGCCGTCGTGTACGATCCCAATATGCTCTGAGCTCGACCTCTGCCTCCAACAAGGCCTCTTTTCCCAATGTCGTTGGAAGAACACTCAAAAGCCCTGCTCGGAGTTTGTTGGTGGTTAAGGAGCGCGACGACTTGAGGATGTTGAACAAGAACTCGTCAAGTAGAACGTTGATAGAGCACAGTGCATCAATCTTCAGCTTAATTGGTCGCATGTCCGACAGTATAACGTCCGCCGAATGAGACGATATGTAAGTGGGACCTATGGGAATTATCAGAGACGTTCAAGAACAGGTCCATTGACACGGAGAATGGAGGAGCTTACTACCGCCATCCGTACTTGAGAACATGACAGGAAGTGGGGAGGTGGCCAAGGGTATCAAAAAATGAGGGTGAGGGTCCAGAGAGAGAGGCTCGCTGGACGTCGCGGGCTTCCAACTTTCACTATTTCTAAATTCGGTAGGTCTGCCTAGCACTACAAATATTTAGACTACTTCTGGTGGATTATAATATATGCATTCTCCAAGAACATATCAATTTTGTACGTAAACAGTGCAACGGAACATCTCCATCCCTAGATCGCTACGTGCGTCCTAAAACTCTCATTTCCAACCCATTTCATGACCCATCTGAACCAGCGACAAGCTCGCCTGGGCCGGTTCTCCCTCGGGAGCGGGTTACCATAGGGTTAACCCGCCGTGTATCAATTCTGATATTCTACTCGACTTGAGATCGGGCATAGACCGTATCTTTGCAGCGCACGATGGTCTACATGACGGTGAGGGCCGGTACGCAACAAAGTCATAGTCATCATCCAAAGGAAGTTCTGGCTGAGCGTCTCGTCGCCTCAAGGGGCTTCTGTCGTGCCCAAAGACTGCATGGGTGGGAGGCATGATCTTCTTTAGCACCTGCCAATCATATGTTCAATCAAAACAGAGTGATGTGAGTGGATTGCCTTACCGTGACGCTTGCCGCTTGATGTTCCTCACGGGTCATTGGATGAGGAGATACATGCCTAGCAACCACCATATAAGAGGGCAAGACATCTGGGCAATCGGGGAGAGGTAATATAGATGGGACCGAAGGATCTGCGGAGGGCTTGAGGACACTATCGTTGCTATGACGACGCGAGTGCTCCAGTAGCTGGCGGGGCGTCCGGAAACTATCCTGACATCCTGGATTGACATTAGAGGGCGCTAGATACTCATTCAGGGACGCTCGAACATACCTTTATACGGGCAAGAAACCAATGAGCGAGTGTGCTGCAGTATGTGCCAAGCCAGTTGACTCTTCTCGGACTCAGTGTGCCGACAGGTTTGCCAGAGGCAAGTGATCACCTTGCAACGGGATGTAAGACATTGAGACCGTGTTTGAAAGAACTACTCACTTCGTTATCGGCGAGGTTCTCAATGTGCTCTTTCAGGTGGCGCTCCAGTCGTGCCACGGAGTTAAGCGCAACATCACATGATTGCCACTTGCATGGTGAAGACTGCAATCGAGTGGTAGCATCTTTCATCACGGCTTCTTCTGCAGGATCTGATGTTTCCAATCAGCAATAGATAGCAACAAAGCAATAGTCATTAACCTCGCTCAGTCCTTTTAGGTGTAGGTGTAGGTGTAGGTGTAGGTGTAGAAGGGGCAATGGCATACGCTAATAGATAGATGTAACCTGAGCCTCGCGAACCAAACAGAGTCCATTCAAACGATAAACTGACCTCCTTGGACGAGAGCTGCTAGCGTAGTTTGCGCAGCTTCATGATCTTGATCGAAAAGATCCTCCGCCTTTTCCCTGGCTCTTGCCTGCCTAGCCCTCCTCACGTCCTCTCGGATATACGCTGGCGAACGCGGTATTTCTACCCATTTCATTCTCATTACGCGTTTTCTGGCAGGCGAGTCGGTTATGCTGATAACGTCGACAGGTGATGCAGGTTGTATGGGCGCGAGATCCGGGGATGGCAAAAAGAGCGGTGTAACTGCACGGCGCGACGAGGACGGAGGAGATTTGGGCAGTGAGATTGATTGCACCGCAGTGTTCGAGGACTCACTCGTCATTACCGACACCGTCTCGTCTTTAGGCACTGCAAGCGGTAGGTTTGACGAGTGGGAAGTGCGCGTAGCAGCGGCAGGAACCGTAGGTGGACTTGGTTCTGGGGCGCGCTTGGGCGAACTGCGTGGTTGTATGCCCTTCACCGACTGGTCCCCTGGTTGGTTAGAAGTGCCCCCCGCAACGACGGTCGCAGGACCCGGCGCAACCTGGCCATTGGGCACAGACTGCGGCAGCTCGTTGTCGGGCCCATTTGAGCTGGATGAGGGAAGGGTGGTGGGTTTGGAAGGAGTAGTGATGATTCGATCGGTGGTGGGTGTTGCCTGTGATGTAGACGGCGTTGGGGTAGTATGACCAGGGATGGTGGCTTGTCTTTTAGATTCTGGAGGAACGAGGTTTTCGCTGGACCTGCTTCTTTTCCCTAAAGCACGAAGAATATCCTTAGCTAGAGTTTGCTTGTTAGCCTCCGTAGGTCTACGAGGCGTCATTGAAGAAGGCGTCGTTGTAGAAGGCGTCGCTGTAGAAGGCGTCGCCAGGTCACTTGGACGCGGTTTGCGGCCGGGGGTGGAGGATGTGCTCGGCATAGGTAGCTCGACTGGATTGGGCTCGTTTCCCAAGCATGCCTCCAGTTCCTTGTACGTTACATCCCGAAGTTTTCCTGACTTAGTATCGAAGATTCCGACCGAAACGTTCTTCGTGGTCTGATCTTTAAGAAGAGTGAGTTTGACTCCATTGATCTCGATATTGCTCCAAGCACGCTCCGGGGCACATTTTGCCCACATATTAACTTGTTTTCTGAACTGTTGGATCTTGTGCGCAACTGTCAGATCGTTTGCCGAGCTGTTACCGTTCAATCCCGCCGCTCCCTAAACGATTGAGCCTGTCAGACGAGAACCAGACAGGCACTAGACAATGGGAAAAAGCTACCTGATTGTGATTCTACGTGTACCTGGTCAGTAGGTCGAGGATGATGGATGAGAAAGATACACCTACTGGCGTCGATGCAGAAGATGCCGGAAGCGCACCAGACGGTAGGGCGGTAACTCCATTCACAGACGGCACCGATGATGCTCTGATCGTAGTCGATGACTAGGGACTCGAGTATAAGTACTGACGGGGATCGGAAAAAGAAAACTGCCACCCACTTCGGTCGTGAGGGTCGTAGCGTCGGGTTGGCTGCCACCAGGTAGGCCCTGCAAGAATCATAGAACGCGTGAGCTATACGAATACTTGGCTACGAGACAGAATAAACCACTTTGTTCTGAGGTTGCTGAAGACAGGGCAAAACGTTAGATCTTAGTCTCGCCGTGAAAAAGTGAAAAAGATACCTGAGGCATCGGTGGTTGTGAGGGGGGCAAAGTACTACTGGCATATTGTGCACCGGAGGTACCGGAAGCTCGCTGGGAAACGTGGTTACTGATCTACAACTTGGTCAGGTGCAGGTCGACTGGCCAACACAGGGAAAACCTACCGGTATGGCTGCAACCGTATTCGGTATGACTGCAACCATATTCGGGACTGCAGCCGAGTACGGTTGCTGCTGATCTTTCGAGGTATCAGCGACCCGTCGACTGTAGTACAGATGCAGGTAGAACTAACTGTGCATAGTGTAAAAATGAGGCCTATAAACTTGCGCAGAAGGACCCAGAGTTGGCGCGTTCACGCCTGGAGTAGAGGTGGCAAATTGGGGCTGAGATCGCGGTTCGGATGGGGGTTGAGCATAGGTTTGCGGGAGAGTTTGTGGCACGGACGGCGGATTCGGATGAGGGGGCTGAAGATTGTTTTGGGGCGGCTGTGGGTGAGACCGAGCAGTGTTTTGTCGGTAGTAAGAAGTGTTATAGGAAGGATGGAACTTCAATGGCTGTCGTTGTTGTTGTTGTTGTTGAGGAGGAGGAGGAGGGGGAGGAATATTTGAATTAACCCCAGCCCAACCACGGACTTGTGCGCTCTGCTGGACATGGAAAGGATTTGAGTATTGTTTCGTAACGATGAGAAAGACCCTCACGTTCGTGGATATTTCTTCTATTCTCGCAGAACTCGATGGAACTGGGGGAGCTACGGAGGGACTGTGCCCACTCGTCAGGGCTAGCATCCTAATCAAATGAAGGTCAGCCGGAACAAGAGGGGATGCGCAACGAATGCTCAACTGGCGTCCTGATTGTAGCCGCTCAAGCTGCTCCCTACGATGCTAAATTAGCAACCAATTTCCGTGAGGAACCAGTTGGTCAGAGTCAAACCTTGCACGTTCCCCCTCTTCACACTGCCGCTGCATGAGCTCCATCTGCGCTCTGTAATTTTATTGGTTGGCTTCAGCGTCAGAGACAATCACCAGGAATGACTTGCCTGGCTCGTTCTCCATCCTCAACCTTCTGTCGAAGTTCACGCTCCTGTGCCTCAAACGCAGCGTACCCTATGGCATTGTACGTTCTCGCTTGATCGATCACAGCCTGAGCTTCTGCAATCCTGGCTTGGTTTATAAGATAGTTTTCATGGCTGATTGGAGAAACTTGTCCGTTGGTGGGTTCGAGAGACATTTCGGTGATATGTAATCAAGCAAATTTCGCCTTGAGCGTCAGTCGCACACACGGCAACCGCGTGAATCAAGGAAAAAGTAGATGAGATGCTTGCGGCTCTAATCGTGTCGATATTCAGATGGGAGAAATCGGAGATGGCGCGTAGGACGGAAGGTCGTGGTCGTGGTTGTGGGTCAAGGAGTCACCACTGTCCGTGACCGACGCGGTATTGTTTGTCACGTTCAAGTCCGTGACTTGACTCTCTACTTATTATACTTACTCTGCCATTGTTGGCCCCTTGACAATGATCTCTTGTTCAATCACCCGTGGTCTCTCGCTTCAGACAAGGCGTTATGCTTCCGTTTCGTCTTCTGGCTCGGCAAGCTTTTCCCCGAAAACTACCGGCTCATACCAGGTCTTCGATCGCCAGGCGAAGCGTATGCAAAGGGACCGCGCTGCCCTTCGCGACGATGGAAATGCAAGCAGAACTGTGGACTACGTTCGGGAGGAAATTGCCCACAGAATGCTGGACAGGCTAGAAGTGCGTCTGTCTTCCATTCGTCGCGGTTTTTACTCATCCGGATGACAGGACATCAAAAGAAAGTTCAGCACGATCCTTGACCTCGGTTCAGGTTCAGGCCACTTTACAAGACTTCTTGATCCAGAAACCACAAACGCGAGCATTATGCTCGACTCTAGCAGTGAGTGGGCTTATCTCATTCTACGGAAGCGTCCTCATGTTAGCTATGGAGGAGAAACACTCTACCGAGATCCAGATTCTGCGTTCGGAGGTTAGTGGCCAATAAACTGCTCGTTGTCGTTTGCATGACCTCGATTTCAGTGAAGGTCGAACGTATACAAGCTGATGAAGAGAACCTACTGCAGAATGTTGGCCGGGAATCTCAGGAGGCCATAGTCTCGTGTTTGAGCCTTCATTGGATGAACGATCTTCCGGGAGTTTTGGTTCAGGTCAAGGAGGCTCTCAAACCCGACGGTTTGTTCTTGGGTGCAATGCTTGGAGGTGAAACTTTGTTTGAACTGAGGTGAGTGGACGCGAATACCCACGAAAGCGTACTGAACCATGCGATCCCAGGACAGCGCTCCAACTGGCAGAAGTCGACCGTGAAGGCGGGATTTCACCCCATATATCACCAATGACCGGTTCGTTTCAACAACCCTGACGTGATACGCCTCGGCCTGAAAGTTTATTATGCAGATAGCAGAGATGTTTCTAATCTCTTAGGGCGTGCCGGGTTAACCTTGCTTACAGTTGATGTAGACGAAATCAAGGTTAACTATCCAAGCATGTGGGAGCTCGTAGATGACCTCAAGAACATGGGGGAAAGCAATGCTATCATCGGAAGGTGACCTCGGTTTCCTGCGAATTCGCACTACCTTAGACCTCTGATCATTGCTCGCCAGGCGTCATTTCATCCACAGAGACACTCTGGCAGCCGCCTCTGCAATCTACAAAGGTCAAATCTCTCTGTTCGTGCCATACATTCGCTGACAACGGTATCTGAAAGAACTTCACGGTAACGAGGATGGCACGGTTCCAGCTACCTTCCAGGTAGTATTTATGGTGAATGTCAATTCTTCTTAATTCCTTCCAACACGACTCAAGTGACGACTAGATTGGCTGGAAGCCTAGCCCGACACAACCGAAGCCTCTTGAAAGAGGATCCGGGGAAGTCAATCTCAAAGATATTTTATAACTGCCTAGTACACTCCTCCAGCCGTGCTAAACAATCGACTGAAAGCTCGTGTCACCGGCTCTCACCCACGCTCGGATCTCCTGAACAACCCTCGTCATCCCCTCCGTCTGTGATAGCTGCGTTCCCACCCGAGTTCGACTCCTCGGGGCCTCCTCCAGTGTTGTCTGAGGCCTCGCCATCTTGATCATTCCCTACATCGTCCTTCCCTTTCCCTTGGAACTTGCGTTTTGGGATGATGGAATAAAATGCTTCTTCCCAACTTTTTGTTTCGACCCACTTGAGCATAATCTCAAAGACTTGATTCACTGTTAGAACTTTGCGTGTCGGAAGGGAGCTGATATATCGTCCTATTGGGAGGCGAGCAGTCCGAACGCCCGCTTCTTTTGCTTTGTTGAGACAGAGAGCCTAAGAGGGGATGAGAATGTCCCTATGGGGTATCAGGACACGAAAATACCTTGTATCTGTTACGATCAACAATCCCACCGATGATATAGATCTCGTCGGCTTTGAGTTCTGCAAGTTCTTCGTCTGAATCCGCCGTCAAGTACACTACTTTTCCCTTGATGTTAGAGGTTTGGGATCCATCTTCAGAGAGTGTCGCTTCTGTCCAGAGCTTCTCGTAGCCCTCGTTCCACCATTCAGTATGTGACCACCGTTTGTATGCTGCATCATTCATGGCTTCCAGTCGTTCATGCGTCCGCCCGCTTAACGATGTGTATATCAGTTCAAAGGGGAAGGATGCATTGCGGTTGCCGCTGTAGGTGTACGCAAGTTGTGAGGTCAAAGAACTGACTTCCTGTATGCTCATTTCTGTCAACCTATACCAGAACTTCATATTGATTGTCGCACCTTCTCTGACATTTTCTCATCGAAACCCAAGTCCACCACAACCTTTCCACCGAATGGTTCCAACTTTCTCCGTTTCTTGGCCCTCTGTTCCAGTAATGCTTTTTCGTCGTCGTCCAACTCTCCGGCCAGTCGTTTCTGATGGAGTATCTTCTTCTTCTCTTTTCGTGCTTCCTTCTCTCTGGCCCTGCGTTCTTTTTTCTGTTCCTGTATTGCTTGCCTTCGAGCAGCTTTTTTCATCCCTTTCTTGCTAAGTTTTGGTTCAGATTGCTCATCTTCGGCATCTTGAACGGGCTCATCGACAATGACTTCGGTGTGCGATTCGTTGCTGTCCAGAGTCATGAACGGAAATAGGAAACATATGATCGGCGGCGCGCAGACTCCGGTGATCAAAACACTCAGTGCACGGACGACATACGCGTTCTCACTCCGTTCTTCTCCTCTTCTTTCTCGATAACTATCACCATGGCTGCTACCGCCTTACAACATATCGTAGTCCCAGCAGTGGCCAAACATACGGCAACCGTTATTTTTGCCCATGTACGTCCTTCACATCATCCTTCAAGCCTTCCGTTAGAAACTGACTTGGAACCTCCTCGAATTCTTGTAGGGTCTTGGTGATACAGGGCACGGATGGAAACCCGTAGCGGACATGTTCGGGACCGACTCTAGTCTATCTCATGTGAAATGGGTACTACCACACGCGTACGAACCGACACATCTCTCAGATCAAAGGACCTAAACTCAACGGATGTCCCTCCAGCCGTCAACGTCCAATCACTGGTAACATGGGAATGGTCATGCCCGGTTGGTAGGTGCTGAGCAACGAACAACATAGTTCCTTCCCATCGATGAATATAAGAACAGGTTCGACATCAAATCCTTCGAAGGCTTCAGAGCCGCAGAAGACGAAGCGGGCATGATGGAATCCGTCCGCGACCTGACACAACTTATCGACGCCGAGATAGCTTCAGGTCTCCCAGCTAACCGGATCGTTCTAGGGGGATTCAGCCAGGGAGCTGCAATGTCCTTGTTGACCGGTCTTACATCGGAAAAACCCCAACTCGCGGGAGTTGTCGTCCTCAGTGGCTGGCTTCCGTTGAGACAGAAGTTCAAAGAGGTATATACGAAAGTCGTCGATAAGTGGTATTTTCTAAATCATACCTCTGTTTAGACCGTTTCGTCCCATGCGAAATCCACACCAGTTTTCTGGGGACACGGCACCTCAGATCCCCTCGTCAAGCTCGAGCTGGCGAACGAATCCATCGAAGCCCTCAAGTCTCTAGGCTTCAACATCACCAGTGGTGTCGAGGACACCAAAGGACTCTCATACAACACATATGCTGGTGTCGCACATAGCACAAACTTGAAGGAGCTCGACGATCTCAAGAGCTGGCTCACTAAGGTCCTTCCTGGACTGTAGTTGCGATTTGAGATAATCGTTATAAAGCTGTAACATAGGTACATGCGGCAAACGACGTAGAATATACCAGTAGTCAACAATCTCTGCTGTGGTGACTATGTTTACCAGGAAGACTGAAATAAAAAAACGCATGGGTTCAGGACATATACGAGCATAATATACAGGTGTGTATGGTTACTAAGGACACAAGCGAAGCATCCTCGGGAAGTTCTGGAAAAAACAGTATAATGAATGCGGCAGATGTGATGTGAGGGGGAAAAAACAACAGAAGCAAAACATAATATAGAGACTGCGAGAGAGGGAATAGCCCGGTCAAAGAACGAATAATATACGAGAACTTGTGGATGTAAGACGCGTGAAACTGTGGAGGGTCGAAATAGATATGAGCTGTGTGTGTGGTAGCGATATATAGATTGCAGGCACGAATAACGTCCGAAATGTGGAGATGGCGGAGTAGTCGAAGACCAAAAAACGAAACCAAGAAACTGTGGATAACATTATGGACGGTGGCGCTATGCTTGGAGGAACAGAGACAGAAGGAACGAAATTGCGGGATTGGTACACGTATAAGTTGCGAAGATTTGCAGATAAGTGTTAATGGAAAAGGATGTGAGCTGGTGTGTGATGTGTCGAGAACATGGTAAAGAGAAAGAGAGAAAAGACGACAAGAAGAAAACTGTCTTCAGGCAGCCCTAGCGGCTTCTAAGTTGTGGGAAGGCGGAGACAGAGGTCGATGAATATGATGATGGTCATGGTGAAGAGGTTGCTCAAGCTGGCGGGGATCAGGGCTGTGATCGGGTATATTGGCACTTCCGCCCAGTTCGAAGGGAGAGAATGCACCTCCAGGGGGACTTTGGTCGTGAGGGGACGTCATCCTGTACGCAGGATAGTTGACACCTCCGCCGTTGCCGAAGTAGGGACCACCCGCGAGGGCATTCGACCCTCCGAAGGGGGCAGAAGCGGTGTTAGCGAACCGGGGAGGAGGTGGGGACATCATGTACGCATGGTGGTTCTGATTGGAGCCCGAGAGAGGCTGGCCAGCGAAGGAGGCCGTCGGGCCATGCATTACGCCGGGCGGTAATTGTTGCTGTTGCTGCTGGAGGACAGGCCCAGGAGTGGACGCACTCGTGGGGGTACGCACGCCCAAAGGGTTTCTGCTGTACGAAAGGCGAATTCCGCCTCCTCTGACAAGGCCATTCAGAGTGTTTCCCGATAGCTCATTGATTGTCTTGGAGGCAGCATGAACGTCCTCGAACTGCGGGGGAAATGTAAGTTAACTCCGCAATAAGATAGCTATAATAGCAAGGCTTACCTCAACGAAACACATGGGACCGCTGCTCTTCTGCTTGAAGGACAAACGACGGAACCCGGGCCTCGCCCGAAAGAGGTCTCGTAAGCTTTCCTCAAGAAGATCATTTCCCATTGGTGGGGGTGTCGTTGGCAGATTACCGACATACAGAGTGTTGATCTGAAAGAGGTTGTCAATGAAAACGCTAAAAAAAGTCTAGCTCTAGAACACCTACCGGTGGATTTTGATCAACCCTGTTCCTCGTACCTGTGCTGCCAGAGCTGGCACCGGATGCAGGAGAGGGGAGTTGCGGTGAGGTGTTGCCATTTTCGGTGGTCACGGTAAGATCTCCCATAGCAGTGGTAATCTCGTTCTCGTTATCACTGCCGTTCCGGACCGAGGAGCTTGTCCCGCTCTGGGAGTGCCCTGCAACGCTCGACTCGGATGGAGCACGACTGCCTGATTCCTGCCCATCACTCGGTGGCGAATGCTTGCGTTGGGGGAAACCATGAAGTGCGGGATTGACCGTCGCGAGAGAAGGTGAAGAACGACCCGACGACGAGGAAGACATAACGGCAGGCCCTCTTGGTAGATCGTTTCGCAAAGTATCCCAAGGACCAGGGACATTGGCGAGATCCATATGCTCTAACGACTGCTGCTGGCCCGCAAAGTTGGGATTGAAACCATTCGACCCCGGAGTAGCCTGCCTCTGGAATCCTTGCTGAGTGGGAACGGAATGGAAGGCATCGTACGCCGAGCCAGACCTAAGCCTCAGGGCATCCTTCTGCTGAGTCTTCCTTGCCTCCCGCTCGAACTCATCGCGTCCGATCTTGGTCGAGCCAGAGAGACCCATCGCACCGTATATATCCCGGTTTCGATCCTCATCCTCCTTCTCGCGAGCGATATCAGCAGGCAAATTCTGCGTATCTTGGTGCTGCCAGTGGGATGTTCGTCCTCCGGCCTGAGGGAAGTTTGAAGCGAGGCCCATGGCGTTCATAGTAGCCATCTCTCGGTCACGGACATTAAGAAGGTCGTTTGGGTATCCATCTGGAACGAACTGCTGCTGTTGCTGCAACATCGGATGATTGGGTCCAACACCGGCAGTCAAACCCAGACCCTGCGCAGGTGGCAAAGCGCCGTTCGTGGCAGAGGGGGCAAGTGAAGCGTTCGTGGTTGCCATGCCACCGGGAACCACAGGGCCGACACCACGCTTGGTATGCAAATTCTTTTTCGCCATCTCTGCCTTGAGCACAGCCCCCTTCTCAATGTCGACCCGTCGTCCCTGCAACATGTCCCTCGCGATCATCGCCTCTTCCCTGGTCCTGAATTTCGCGAAACCAATGATCTGCTTCCTGGGAGGGCCATTGGCGTTACCAGCGCCTCCGAAGAAATGATTGCTGCCAGCGAGATTCTCATCAAGCTGCGGTGCAGGCCAGGACGTCATGGTTCCGTCTCTTCCGCCATCAACGACGACACCTCCTTGGTTGACCGTGACGAGGTTGTAAGGATCATTGGACCCTTGGAAACCGAAACTACCAGGGCCACTGACACTCCCAGACCGAATGTTCGATGGCCCGGGCGCCGTCCCAGGTAAACCACCATAAGAGGTGTACTCCTTATTCGGTATCTTCAGTGTCGCTGCTTCAAAACCATTGGAAAACGTAAACATGTTCTGAAACTCCCGTTCCTGTAATGAAGAAAAAGACACGTTAGTATTCCAAAAATGACTATGCAGATTTGGATGACTCACCTGCATGTCATCCGGGAAACCGACAACAAATATAGTCGAAATCTCTTCCTGAGTCACACCGTTCGGACCCGACACTGCACCTCCATTTCCAGTCGAGCCGCCATTGCTGGCACCGATGCCAGTAGCGATGTGAGGGCCGTAAGGTGTTTGGGACGAGATTTGGACTGGGTTCGGATAAGTGTTGTTCCTGAAGCCGTTCAGTTGCGGTTGATTGATTGGAGGCTGTCCCTGAAGAGGCTTTCCGGGTCCCATGGCAAAAGACGATGAGGGATTATTGGAAATATAGGGATCTACAGGGTAGGTCGTTTTGGGATGGTTACCACCGTTTGGGCCAGGATTTGAGCCTGCGAAATCGAATGTGGATCGTGTATCAAATGGCTGCAACTGGGGTTGGGTAGGGGATGTTAAATGGGGAGGGTATATTTCGTTTGGGGTAAAGTAGGCCTGAGGGCCAGCATTGTTGGAGGTGTCGCGGTAAAGAGTCTGGTTGGTAGAGGCGGATGCGGCGGTGTGTCTGGAAGAACGAGTAGCGTTTGGAATGGCGGTAAATGTCTGCCTTTGAACAGAAGTATTGAGCCCGTTCATCTTCGCCTTCTGCCCTTCGCCCATCCTCTCCGAAAATTCCCCCGTCATATTCCCTGCATGCTGGGATCCATTTAATGAGTATAGGCCGTTTTGTAAGGGCCTGTGAGGGTATGACGAGTCCTGAGGTTGAATATGGTGCAGAAGGGTGTGAGGAGCGTTGGCAGGCGGTGAGCCAGACCGGTGCAACAGATGTGGCTGAGATATCATCTCCATGTGATGGTAAGTAAGAGGAGGAGAACTATCGGGTGATTCAAGGGTGGTTGAACGGTATGAGCCTGACGTGGGTGCGTCGGAGTCAGACGATATGGGTTCAGTGTCGGCAGAGGCGTTGAGTTGTTCGAGAAGAGACTTGTTAATGAAGTCTTCGTCTGCCTGACGAGAGCTGATAGAGATTGAGGAAGCCAGTGTGGGCAAAATTGGGAGGGGGATGGATGATGATGCTGGTATGCGTTTTTCGAGTAGAATGGTGGGCAATGAGGGGCAATCAGCACATCAACGAGGACGAGCAGCTATGGAGAAGCAAGGAAAGCAATAAAAAAAGATGGTAGCGCTGGAGGGAGATGGCGTGCTGGGGAAGGGAGAAACGGTGGGCGCGACGCGACTCTTCAAATATGTGAAATTGGGTTGAAAACGACGAGCACGACGTGGACGACGACGACGAAGGGTGTTTGTATGATGCTGAGGACGATGAGGGGAGTGTCGTTGTCGATGTTGAGGACGTTGAGCACGGGATGTGAAGTTGTCGAAACTCGAGATGTCTTTAGGGGATGTTTCGATCAAGCTTGGGAGGGTGGGGGTAAGGCCGGAAAGAAGTACTGTCACAGTTTCACTCCACCGAAACCGAACCCCGTGAAACATGTGCAAACATGCGCACGGGCCACCGGCATCTCGGCACAAAACACCCGTCCACACCGTCGCTCACAATGACCAGCGCCTCCTCCATTGTTCTCTGTCATCGCCCAATCCCGTCCTTCCTTTATCCTCCTGTAGAGCACAAATGTTTGTTCATCGTCTGTAGCAAACAGATAGCCCTTTCTTTCTCCTTCACATCCTTCCTTTGACAGTTTTCGGCCATTCTATTGAGCGATGTATTTCGATTCGCCTGAGCAGTAGAGCAGTAGTCAGCTTCGAGTGCTACAAAACAAAGATTGAGAAAGAAAACCTTTGCAGACGACGAAGAACGGGGGAAAAGATGACCACGTCGTGAAAGAAAAGGGAGGTTTTAATTGTGACCGGGTTGTACCCCCCTACGAATCACAACGCACGCGATCGGACCTGGTCGCACGGATAATAACGCCGACCCCCTTCATTTTGACGAGCTAGACTGCTGGAGTCAATATCTGGCAGCGTCCAGGCCTTTCATTGTCGGGATTGACTTGAAAGAGAGAAAGGTAGAGATTGTGGATCATGCTTCATCCGCAACTCATGCAAGTCGTGGTGCAAAAGAGCAAAATGAGCGGCCGGCACTCTTAGTTAGTCCAATACGTTCCGAGACCGAGAAACGGTCGCCACCGACTTGGTTTGGTATTACGGTGTGTCTACTCTGCATCGCCCTTCCTACAGTAGCCGATAGTAGAATTCTGAATAGATACAGTCCGAATTTATTGGGTTCAAGTACACAGATTCCTGGGGACCGGTATCCATCATGGAGAGTATCCATAGCCATCTGTCCACGATAAGTACAGCTGACTGGCCACATGTCGCCTGCAAGCGATAGATGGCGCGTGTACAATGCAGGTGAACGCGTCATATGTAGACATGGTAAAGTGGCATCAGGTTCACTACGGATCACTGAGCCAGGACGCGTTAACGGACGCGCGTGGAAATTCACTGCCAGTGGTTTCAAGTCGATGCGAGCACACTGAGAGCTCGCTAGTGGGTTCTGGAGCAGTAGGGCTGCTCAATTCTTCGGTTCGTAGCCAATTCGTAGTTCGTCTCAGCCAATAAACGCAGGGACCCTTCACCAAAATTCACCTTACGAAGTGGTTACGAACTGTAGGATGATTGAACAACCCTGGTGGGATCTCTCCTACACTCGTGCGTGTTCACTGTGACTCAGCCTGGCTTTGCACACAAAAGGTTCACGAAGTGTCATAGAGTCCAAAGGAGGTACACATTATGTCCTGACTAAATACAGTAGTAGACTGCACAGGTATAACCATTAGTATCACAACAAATGACAGAATCATTAGGGCTTACTGAGGTTGCAGTCAATGTTGCAGTCGATGATATATGAATGAGATTGGCCATAGAAAGCAGAAGATACGATGCTAGAACAAAAGCTAACAAGTCCTTTAGCAAACGCGATGTAAGACTAGTGAGAAACATGGCAACTCACGAATTTGAAGCGATGCTAAACGTGTATGAGAGCCCCCTTCAATTCGACCCCCACTCAAACCTGACCCCACCATCCAGAACTCCTTGAACGACCAGCCCAACAATAACCCAAACGACCACAACCCACGCAAACGCCTCAAAGAATCTCCACCTCGCCCTCGCATCCGCCTGCATCACAGAATGCTCACTCCTCGGATCATAGTACGCGTACGGAAGATGCAACTGCCCTGAAGGCGTAGGCCCAGCTTGAGATTGCCAATGGTGCGAATCAGGCGGTGGTGCATGGAAGAGCGGCTGTTGTTGGCTTGGATGAGGAGCATGTGCGAACACCGGAACGGATGACCAGGGATTGTGGTACGGATTCTGAGGATCGAATTGGCCGGGCGTAGATGTACCACTTCCAGTGAGACCACCGTAGTTGACGTTGTGGTTGATGCCAATGTTGGAGCTGCTGGCTGCAGAGGGCGTATACGCCGGGGGTGGTGTGGGTGATTTATTTATACCGGCCATCGCATCCAATAGATCGTTATAATCTGAAGAAAATTGTCCGGGTATATGGGAGCTATCCCAAAGGACGATGGTGGACGACTTACAAGGGAAGCTTGCCGGCACGAGGCGAAATTACTGACACTGACAGTGACGATGGTCCGAGCACTGACTCCACAATAGACTTCGGCCGCGCTGTCGGCTCAGTCTTCCACTATAAGGCATATCTGCATTTCTCAGGCCAGTTCACTTTGGTAGAGCGTCTCAATGAGGTGTCGATTCTCGAGGCACTGGTGTATTGTACTCTAATCTGATAACTGACCACAACGTCTAGAGTTTCATTGCCTCAGCGTGAGGAATCCGCAGCTTCAGCCAAGTCTTCACATCCTCAATCTCCTCGTCACTAACAACATGCAAGAGATCCCTATACTTCTTAAAAGTCAATCCCTCGCCCGCCCCCGGTCCACTACCAACGTTGAATCCAACCGATTTCAAAAAGTCCATCGCCTGGTGAGCATATCGTATCCCTACCGTCTGATCAGCATCTCCATGTCCCCAGAAAATCGGGATAGATGTTGCGTGTGGCGACAGTTTCTGTAGTGAACTCAGAGAACGATAAACAAATGTCTTGATGTGAATTGATCCTCACCTCCCTTACCTGGTCCTGTATCGGCAATCTTCCCGCTAAAACAACCAGCCCCGCAAGCTTCTTCTCGTATATCAAGCCAATGACCAAGGACATGGACCCGCCCTGACTGAATCCCGCGAGTACGATACGCTCGGGTGGCGTCCCGGACGCAATTTCAGCATCAATGAGCTGAGTAATTGCGTAATACGATTCTTCGATTCCCTTCACATCGACGTTCTTCTGTATATCCTGGAAGTCTCCCAAACCGAACCTGAGTGCCAGTCCTGACGGTCAGGGTACCATAAAATGAGAGCATGGCAACCTACCAACATGGGATGATCATATCTGTACCGATATAGAACGGACGTAATGGTCTGCGACAGATTCCCGATGCAAGTTTAGAATTGGATTGGAAGTTTGGTCGATTTGAAAGTACTTACGCGCTAGGAAGAACCCACTTGATGTGGTGAAGCCCGGGATCCTGTTGAAATTTCCGAACGTGTTCCACCCAGTTTTCCCCGCAACCGCCGGATCCCTATCGTTCAGAGGTTAGATTACGGTTTGAAGAGTCAGGTATACCGCCTGACATGGAGAAGGAATACGGTTGCTGAGTGTGCAACTGGTTCAACAGGTGGAATCGTGATGGTCTTTATCCGAGAGTTGCTATCGCCATCGTTCATAGCCATGTTTAGCTCGTGTTTTATGATCGATTCGAAGGGAGCGAACGCTTTACACGGGTGATGGTGGAAGTGTGGGATGAAGATGGATCGGCACTCAATCAGGGTCAAGCGGTCGTCCGGAGGTACGGGTCCTGATAGTCATCAAACTGTATAGCAGGTATCATATCCACAACCTCGTCCAAAACCGTAGCATAGATGAACGTTCGACCTCTGAAAGGGTACACCCGAAATCGCGGTTTTTTCACACACCTGAAGTACTAGGAATAGCTTTCTTCAGCCATGTCTTGAGATCCACCAACTCGAACGCATCGGTAGAGTGCTCCAAGCCATCGTAAACGTTGAAAGCCAGCTCGGGCTTGTAATCTTTACTCCCCCTCGTCACCGCAAGCCCCAGTGTCTGCAGTAGTTCAACCGACTTTTCAGCCAGTTCAAGTGTGACCAATGGGTCCGCAGAGCCTGTCCCCCAGAAGATCGGAATCGAAGTCGCATGTGAAGAAATCAACTATGTAAACACCGAGAAAGACTATCAGAAGCGGGTCTCAGTAAACAGTGACTCCAATGGGTACTCACTTCCTTGAACTTGTAACGCAAAGGCAAAGCCCCACTTAACGGAGCCAACCCAGCAAGCTTCTTCTCCGAATCCCCTGTGAGACCGGTCAAAAGAGTCATTGCTGCTCCTTGACTGAACCCCCCAAGGACGATACGATTGTAGGGTATTCCTTCCGCGTTCTCCAATTCGATAAGTTCGAGAACGTCTCGTACAGTTTTCATCATTCCTTCCTCGTCGGCTTCTCTGTTGTTCATACCGAACGCTTTGATATCGTACCTGTGCGGCCGTCAATGAGTAATGAAACCACCATACCGTTATAGAGCGCCGATTGGAAGAAAGTTTTACTTGCCATGCTGGCATGACTTCTCCATGATTGACAGTAACGGCGCGTTTAGGACTGTGACGGAGGAGAAGAAGGAGGCCTCGTGCTCAGAGAAATTGTTATGGAAGGACGAAAAAAACCGACATACGCATGAGGGAGAACCCATTTCACATGTGTCAAGCCTGAATCCTTCGCAAACGATTCTGCTAAAGATTTCCAACCATATCCGGAGTCGCCAAGGCCCTGAACGAAGAGGAAAACATATTGAGTATGCCGTTTTGGAACGTGTACAAAGTTTCTGACGTGAAGGAATATGACCGTCGCGGTGTGAGTTTGGCTTGGGTCAACCGTGACAAAGTCGAGAGTAGGCATGGCTCGAGATATCCGGAAGGTCGGATTGAGATACCAAGATACTAGAATAGCACAGAGTACCACCACGTACGCAGCTTTATACAGCTGAGCCATCAGTCTCACCAGGCGAATGAGTTGAATGTATAAATTCCTACGCGATTATACGCCACACGGGAACGCGCGGGGAAGTACTTACTGTAATTGGACTTCCCGTAGTCGGGTCTTGCTAACCAGAACAAGAGCTGACAGAGCTTGCGAGGATTAGTCTATATGGCTAGTAGGATGACAACATGTATATGTAGAGTAACACATACTATGACGAGCAGCAACGAGCGTAGCAGATAGGCCAGACCGAACCGAAAACAACACAGATAAAATAAGTAAAAAATGTAAGTAGAGAGTAATACAAAAGGCGAATAGCTTTAGTCCTTCGATTATCCAGTATCACCGTCCTTCGCGTCAGGCTCCGACGGGGGAGGCGTATTACTCGTCGAGTTCCCCACCGCTGCCGCACCAAGCTTAAGCTTGAACTTTTTCGGAGGAGGTTCTTCACTGAGTTTCGCCCGTTTCGCCAGTGTACCCGCACCAGAACCATCCTCAGCGTCACCAGCAGCCTCCTTCGGCTTCTCCGATTCGGGCTTTTTGGATTTTGTAAGTCGCTCAAGCAGTTCTTCATCGTCCTCATCCTCGTCTCGTCTCCGTTTGCCACCCACACGCACAGATCCTAATTGACTCATGGAAGCCATCATTCCGGGGGCAGGGGATTGTGGACGACTTCTGTTCACCATTGCTTCGAGGAGATCATCCTCTTCTTCCGCTTCGAGAGCCTTGGAAGGCCGATTCGGAGAGAAACCCGGCCTTTGAGCCGATTTCGGGCTTAAAGGTGTCGGACCAGTCGAAGATGCGTCCTTTGGAGGCAAAGGCGACTCGTCGTCATCCTCGTAATCGACGAGCGAACCAAGCAGCGGGGACCTGGTCGGTCCGTTGTTCAAGGGGCGACCCACTTTGTTACCAATAGTACCAGCATTCGCCATACGTCGTTTCCGTTTGAGATTGAGATTGGAGTTGATTCCAGGAAGAGGTGATGATGCTCCAGAACCGCGGGACCAGTTCTGCTGGCTGATGGAAGGTATGAAGCCGTCGTCGTCGTCTTCCGTGTTGAAGTAGTCCTCTTCTTCCATTTCGAGCGTACGACTTTGGCTTGGCCATGGGCGATCGAAACTTATGAACGAAGCGTCAGTACGAAAATCGTTGAAGGTGAATTCTCTTACTTTTCCTGCTTCACTTCCTCCGGCGGCGGCGGCTCGTTGTTGATCTCCCATCGTCGTATGAATGATATAAACCGTTGACCTCCGAGAGGAGACGCAGCTAATGTTTTGATCTCCTCTTCATGCTTGGTCATGCAGAACTTTATCAGGTCTTTCATGTTCTCCTACGTCCATCGTTAACAGCTGCGTTTCAACAAGAATGAACCTTTCACGTACACGACGGATGTGGTCGAAATATTCTTGACATGAACAGCTGAGTAGATTATCCCGCCTTGACTCGCGTATTGTCAAGTCTAGTATCGGCTTAATGATGTCGTACTTCATCACTTGGGTGTGCATGTTGGCATTGTTTTGCTTGAGCAGGAGGCGGAAAAATCGGAACGAAGCTAAGAAGAATAAAGTTCATGACGGCAGAATGGAGGATAAGAATGGGCATACCGTGCCGGAGATGCTTGTCTTTGGACTTGAAGAGCGTTGCTATTCGCAAAACCACCGCCGTTGAGAGGATGTAGAAATGACTTCGAAACTGGTGTTGATGTGTGAAATTGTAGAGCAGCTCGCAAAGCAAAACATAGCGGTTGGTCTCCTCCCTGGTCAAACGAAGGACTGGCTCTAATATACCCATCAGTAAAGTGAAAACAATGCTGCGGGGGAGCGATTACCGGTGTGATCCCTCCACTTGGGTAGATCATGCAGAGGAGCAAACAAACCCTCTACACAATCTTTGTAGAAGTAATCCATAAACCGTTCGGTACCGGGGTCGTCCTTCCTCATATTAAGCCTCGAGACAGCCTGGATATGAAGTCAGCAACTTAACCAGAGAGATATGAGTACTTCAACTAACCGTCTCGCCGGTATTCGCCGGTCCAACCTCCCCGTTCATTGGTATATCTAACCATACCTTGAGAGCGTCACCCACCAGACTCTGTACCGCCAAATCGTTGCTTCTGGTCAAAATTCCACACACCATCTTGGCGATGGTCTCGGCCTTGTCTGCTCCTCTCTTCCCTGCAATCCTCTCCTTCTCGATGGCAACAACTTGTTTGAGAACATGTCCTCGAACACCATTGAGGTCATGATCGAGCAAGGTACCTAATATTTCGCCCCCCGCTGAGACCATCGGTCGAGAAACTGGGTCTTTCTCAGAAAGCGAGAGGGCCCATTGGACGGCGAAAAGAATGCCACGATCCACCAGTGTCCGGAAGAGGGCCATTCGTGCTGGTAGCTGTACACCCTTACCCATAACGCAAAGGTGGTGGATGAGAAGAATGACCTCTCGCCTATGGGCAAGCTCTTCCTCGTTGAGCTGCTCTGGGGGTGCGTAACCATACGCTCGTGGTTTGGGCGGTGGGGTAGACGCAGGAGGGTTACTGGGTTCGGCAACTTTCCCGTTCGGTAGTGCTCCGTTCACTGGTTTCGGGGAGGATGTGATAGCAGCCGAAGATTCGGCTGCTGGTTGTGTCTCGGTGTTGCCGTTCAGTGAAATGGTTACGGGCTCCTTCTTCGCAAGCGCTTGTTGGTTCTTTTTCCCGCCACCCGCTAGCATATCCTCGTCTACATAGAGTTTTACTACTTCCAGTAAGAACGTCGAGTCTTGCTGAACGTGTTGTATTATGTCTATTTGGTTGAAGATGATGCACGAATTGAGCACGTTGAAGGTCGAGTCGTCCAACACGCGAGCGAGGACAACATCTTTCAAGAATTGGAGCCGGTAAGTGTGATGGATTTTTCGCTGAACCGATTGGTCTGCAATTGAGATGGGCTGATGGTACTGGGAGGACTGGTTAAGGAAATCGCGGTAATTGGCTTTGTGCAGAGGGAACTCCGGGTCGTCTGTATGTCATCAATATCGGGCATGTGAAGAAGTGCACGAGAAGCACTGACATTCCAGAATTCCAACGACTCCGAAGAAGAGATCATCGTCGAGAATATGTTCATACATACTGTGGTCATTGAGCATCACTGACAAACTGGTCAGGGTTTGGGTCACCCAAGTAGGGTAAGTATGGGGCGCACATATCGTTTGTATGAGGTTGCAAAGAGCGTGAAGGTTTTCCAGGCTTTCCGTCTCCTCGGCGGCGTGAAAGACGTCAATTAATTGTTTGATGTAGTCCTAAGGACAGGAACATTTATAGAAAGCATCCAACGTCAGTTTCGTGTTTGAGGAAATACGGAGGTGACCCTCTCCCAAGGCAGGAGGGAAGTCAAAAAACTGCGGCGTTGTATCCAACAACAACCCCCGAAATCAGGTCTGGGAAGGAGAGACATGCGTACCTCGGATTGGATGTATTCGCAAAGTCGTTCTTTCACTTGCTGCGCCCTGGACAGTACTTTGATCGCCTTCTCAATGTCAGCAACGATTCCCATTCGAGGACTAGGTAGATGGCCGGTTCTGATGATTTCCGTGGTGATATTGGACGAGCTGGACTCTGGTAAGGGAGATGATGATCCAAGGTTTATTGAGCCCTGTTCCTCTGAGGTACAAATGAGAAGTCGAATGGTGAACATCTTTTCGATGGAGCGCACCTCCCCCATTCATATGTCGTTGAACATCCACTATGAAATTCCACACCTCAGCACACCCTTCTTTATCCTGAAAGCTCAGCGCATAGTCAACGCCGTCTGGCTCTGTCCACACGATGAGGGTATCTGTGAGCAGCTTTCACTATGAGAATCGGTCCGGCCAATGCATTCATTGAAGGGCGAACCTTGCTGCCGCTGGTAAACATCCGTAGACCTTATGGTGGTTGTGAGGATGACGTCTTGGAAATTTTTCTCCGACCGTGCAGTGAGCATGGCCTCGCATGTCCCATCCGCCATATCATTCGAGAAATGACCATAACAAAATGCCGTTCCGTGGTCCTGCCATCGAGAGCCTACAAGTTGATAGACCTGTCCGTGGAAACATGAGAACCGTAGTCGCGTGGACACACGAAGCTAAGGGTGGCCAACGAGTGCCGTTAAACGAGAAGGCAGAGCGTACCTTTACGCGCTTCATGTCATTAGGTTCGTGGCTTTGATTGTACTCGTGTTCGTCATCGAGCATTGCGACTGCGGCATCTTGAGCGGAATCATTGAGGTCGACGTCGGTAGTGGTTGAGTCGGTGTGTTGCTGCTGTGTGTCTTCTTCGGAGTGGCTGGTTTTCACCTCCTCGACGCTGTCGTTGACGGTGCTGGACGGAGTTTGCTCGTCAGATGGAATGACGATGAGAGCATTGAGGGCCTCATTTTGCTCCATGTCGTTGCATTCAACGAACGGTATCAAGGTCACGGAGAGCCCGAAGCATGAATATTACATAACCGAGGTCTCTTCCTTTCCGCAACCTCGACGTCCACTCTCATCCAGCAACGTCCTCAGTTTCTTGAGCTCTCCATGCCCACACAAACAACTAGAGCTCTTACCATTGCTGGTGTTACTCTAGTCACTGGTGCTCTTGCATACGCTGTATATTTTGACTACAAGCGTAGAAATGACGTCGGGTTCAGAAAAAATCTCAGTGCGTCGCCTTTTCCTATCTTTCTCCGTGTCTCGTTCTGATTTTTGCTCAGAGAAACAAAAGAAGCGTGTAGATAAATCTATTGCTTCCTCCCAGGCATCGTTGGCAGCGTCATCAGGCACCGCGACTGCAGACCTTCGCGCCGCTCTCGAGCAGGTCAAAAAAGAGCCGGTCCCGGCCTCACCCGAGCAGAAGGAAACGTTCTTTATGTCGCAGGTCGCGACGGGTGAACAACTGTCTCTTCAAGGTCCGCACTTTCTCTGCCCTTTCATGTTGTTATCAAGTTCCCATCCCCAATCATAAAAATAGGACCCGATTTCTATTTGCCCGCAGCTCTGTCCTTCTACCGGGCCCTGAGGGTCTATCCATCCCCCGTGGAGTTGATGGTCATCTACCAAAAGACAGTACCAGAACCTATCTTCAAGGTGTGTGGCCCTGTTAGTCTCGTTTACGGTACGAGATGGCTGACAAACATTCCTATCAACTAGCTCGTCATTGAGTTGACCAACTTGGACGTGAGTCTATCATCTCCTCAATCATCTACGGACGACATAGACGACGACGAGACGAGCCCCGTTCGTGGTGGCCCACCTTCAGAGACGTCGTCTCAGGAATGGGACAAGGTCACCGATCCTGGCACACAAACTCCTGCTTCCTCATGATGACGTAATAGTCCCATCCTATCGTGTCTGTATGAAGACGAATGCAGAATTTCGTAGTTTCAGAGATACGTAGGGACCGGCACAATCTTCCCCCTCTTTCGTGTCCTGCTCTGCTCCTTTATCTTGCAAATATGTTCTAATATACTACTTCTTTCTGGCTATGCGTTGTGCAGGTCAAGGATCGCGTTGAAGGTGAGCATTGAGTGACTTTGGATCAATGTATTCCACTGAGCGCGCGGTAATGGTCCAGGCTACTATGATGTGTTTCCACCAAAGTCGCTCGGTGTGGCGATTGAGTCTCGGCCTAATCCCTCTACCGGTGCTCTCAGAAACGTCCTAGTTCTATCCCGTGATGTTAAAGTGGGCGAACTCATATATAAGGTGCGAATTGCTCGTTCCAACCGTGGTGGATCGGTCTTCACATTCGACAACCGCAGGAACATCCTATTGTTGGTGCTCTCGATCTCGACATACAGCAAGCCGGAACACATTGTTCTCATTGCATGCGAACACTCGACCTCGACAATCTGATAAAAGTTCCTGAAGATCCTCTCGCTGCTGTCTATTGCTCCGAGAAATGCCAGCATGACGCAAAGGGTCAATACCACTCGTTGCTGTTCACCACGGATCGTCCTCTACCTGCTGATATTCCCACCGAACCCATCACTCCTGCTCAGTTGGATGCCCGTCGCAAGGCTCAAGCCGAGTGGGTGGAATACATCAAAAAGAAGGGCCACACAAGCCCGCTCCTCGTTGGATTGTTCATTGCAAGGCAGGTTGGACTCGAGACGGCGAAACTCATTCCCGGTGCATCGACACCGAAAGGGCAAGAGAGCGAGGACTTCGTTGACGCGGAAAATGGCGAATACCTCCTTGCAGACCACCTCGAGAGACTCAGATTCCTAGAAGTAGAGCCTCCTAAGGAGGACGTCGACCTGATGACATCAGTCTTGCAAACCGTACTTCCCGGATTGGAATCTTTCGTCACAGAGGAACGCTATGCTACATTACTCGGGAAGATGGCCTACAATGCATTTGGTGTGTCGTTTGGCCTTGGTCGAGATGACAGGGTATGTGATCATCTTTGTTTGAATTTTGATATCCGCAACTGAATTGTCGTAACAAGCCTGCTTCCAGTGAACGTCCAGAGGACCAAGAAAAGACCCGTACGCCAAACGGCACTTCCCGACAGATTGGAACCGCGATTTATACCGTCGCTTCCTACCTCTCCCACTCTTGCGAGCCTAACGCTCGCCCCTCATTCGATGCCGGTACTTCCGAACTACACCTCGTCGCAAACCGAGACATCAGCAAAGGGGAGGAACTCAACGTTGCTTTCGTCGACTGCTCCCAGCACGAGGGCGAGACCACTACCGACGCTCGTCGAAGGAGAAGGATGGAACTTGCCAGAGGATGGAGGTTTGCTTGCGCTTGCCAGAAGTGTCTTGAAGAGGCGAAAGAGCTTGGGTTGGAGAGCGGAGAGGCCAAGGGCAAAGATGAAAGCAAGGTCGAAGCAGCCTATGCCAACTTCGAAAAACAGAAGAGCGAGGAAGCATTGTAAAGGCTCGGAAGCCTTTCAATTGACTCCCCACTCGCCGGTGGTTCACGCTGCCGTTCCTGACGATGAATCCACCCCCAGCTCCCAAAGTCCAAAGAACGATCTAACGTTTCTGGATCCATGATATATAGAACTTTTACTTACCTTACCTTACATATCTTCGTTAATAGTCGAGTTCAATCTATTCGCTCTCCCTGAGTCCGGACCTCCGTGAAGGTTTAGACTGAAGTGGGGAGCTACATAGTTAATCAGACTCAGCTTGAGCCTCACGGTTCGATGGAAAGATAGAAACAGGATTACATAAGTCAGCCTATTCCCTCAACTATACCACCACGCCGCATTGTTCTCAATGTCCACAGAAGAGGAAATAAATCCCTATGAGCTTCTCAACGTTACTCTAGAATCAACGGAGAAGGAGATTCGTACGGCGTACCGTCAAAAATCACTTAAAGTACATCCAGATCGAGTCAGTAAGTGTCTGGTGTGATTTCAGCACGCTCTTTGTCTAACAACCCAATGCCCTAGAATCCTGATAATCCTGATGCTGGTGAGCTCAGATCCTCCAACTCCCCTATCAACCTCTAATGCTTTGCACAGCACGAAAATTTCACGAGTTAACCCAAGCTTCTGAGCTGCTACTGGACCCACTTCGACGACTCGCACTTGATACTAAGTTACGTGCCAAACAGGCCCGGGCTGAACGGTTCAAGTCATATGACAACAAGCGAAAGAATATGGTTCAAGAGCTAGAAGAAAGAGAACGCGCGTTCAAGAAGGCGAAAGTCGAGAAAGCGAAAGAGGACGCTGTACGACACGAAGAGGCAGAGAAGATCAAAGACGAAGGCAGAAAGATGAGGGAAGAGAGGCAGAGGCATATGGAGGAGGAAGCGAAGGCTACAAAACAGAAAGAAGATGAACCTGACGAGATGGCGCCCCCCGAACTCGGTAAGTACCCTCTTGCTGTTTCGTAGGACAACCTTATTGATTGAATTTATCAGCACCAACCGATACCACTGTTCGAATAAAATATAGCTTGACAGATCACCCGGAACTCACGACAGCGGATTCTATCGTTACGCTATTCCGGTCTTTTGGTGAAATTGATGCAGAAACGGTCGTTGTGTCCCTCAAACCTCCGAAGAAAGCACCTCATAAACCACCGAAGCACGGAACCGCTCTCGTTCCCTTTAAGCGTATCGGTGATGCATTTGCTGCCGTTTGTGCTTCCGAACGGCCAGAGAGAGCGTTGAAGGGCATCGAGGTCGGATGGGTGGGAGCCAAGGAACCTCAAATATTGGCCTGGTTGAAAAGAATGGGAAAACTAGGTACACCGTCAACCTCGCTGACATCTCACCCCTCAACTGCCAGTGAGCCGCTGCGTACCGCCGAGCAGGGCTCTTTGCCACAACTACAGCAACCTTCTAATTCTTTCGCCTCATTTCCGGCTACCTTTGTGAGTTTCTTCAATAATTTATCGCTCAAATCAACTCACTTGTCCGCCTAGCCTGATTTCCCACCAGCTCCACCGCTAGCACAGACAACAACATCCGTTGCTGGACTCGATTATCAGTCTGTAACGCTCATGCGAATGAGACAAGCTGAGAAGGAGCGCTTGGAAAGGGAAATTCTGGAACAAGAGGCAGCTGAAGAGAATTCGTAGTATGCATTGTCGGTGAATCTCAACGGATTGTCGTTGTACTCCTCCAGGTGCGATGACAGAGCCACAGGAACCGCCAACAAATGACAAGTTTTTACGAATGTATCACTCCTCCCAACTGGCTTGCGACAATTGGCTTGGGCCAGAATGTCCGAACCCACGAACCCACCAGCGCGAACAATCTGTTTCGCTCAGTTGTTATGGAACAAGCGTTGTCTTAGGCTACACGGAATGCATGATGGTGATGCAAGCTATGGACAGAAATTTGGGAGAACACCAGTTGTCTGAATGAACGACCTGTAAAGCTTATTCCCGTGACATCGTCGTCAATGCACGCATATGACCTTCCAGTCTGGAACACTCACAGTGGATTTGCGCCGCAGTGGCTGCCTATTCCCAGAGAGCACGATCCTCATTACTTGGTCCAACTGGGTCATCAGAGGCTGCAAGGTTGCACTGGTGAAGTAAGCGGACCTGACCCTGCTCAAAATGTCCTACAACAGAATGCATCACGCCTCGATTGTTCCATAGCAAGAGGTCCTTCTCCTTCCTGGAGATTAGGCAGGAGGGTGATTAGGTGAGGAAGATCGAGCTCAAACGTATAGTACAAACCAATCATGCGGGTAAACCAACTGGGCATGGGACCGACACACATTCAGCTGAGGTATATTGTGAGCATACAGCGACACTCACCGAAGGGGTGATGCCGGGTCGTTGCATCTTCCATAGGAGATCCCTGACCTCTTGTAGATCCTTCAAGTGTGCCCCGTGCGGGTAGAGAGTGCCTTTCTTTCCTTCATCGGAGACAGGATCTATGATCACTTCCTGGACTGCGGCGGGATGGTCCATCAAGTGAAGCCTGCCCGTCACCGGGTTCTTTCAACACTGCAACGCGAAGGATCAGATACCAAGAAAGAAACATAGGGACAGACTCCCCAAGGGGAATATCTTGATGTCCTCCTCCTCCCACGCCGATAGTTGATCGAGGCCCTTCTCCAGCCCCTCCGTCTCCAAACCCATTCCGGTAGACTTGAAGCGAGCAGTGCTCATCCACTCGTAAGGTCTCGGAGCACACTTCGCCTTCGCCCGAACAGCGACACTCTTTAGTTCTGGCGGTAGGATATCGAACGTGTTTTGCCCCGACTCAAACGCTGTAGTTCCCAGTGGTACTGACAGCTCGTCGCCAGAACCATCGTCGTATCGAACCGTTTGTTTTGGACCATCGGGGATCTTTATGGCGTATAGCCCAGTAACTCTGGGAGGGGATAGTTCATACAAAGCGGCATCCATGTGCCATCGGAAGAACCGTGTATATCCCTTTTCTTCGTCCTCTTGAGGGATACGAGATTGATGAATCGAAGAATGGTGCCCATGGACGAGGCGAAGTTCGTGCATCCCTTCATGCTCAGCAATACTACCATGCCCAATAGCTTGGACCTGGGGAACGCGAGGCAAAGTGTTAAGATATCCGGAGAGGATGGATCCTTTGATCTCTTGCATCTTCTTCGTTCCATGACCGAAGACACTTGCACGAGGGTCGAACGCCTGCAGAACTGATGAAAAGGATGCCAGATCCATTGCCCATAGTAGATCAGACCTTGACAAATGCAAATTGCTCTTCCGGCGTGAGGTCGATATTTCGGAACAAAAGCGCGTCGAACTACGACGGTTTTATCGACACTTGAGATTGAGATATAAGTGACGACATACTTGATAGAGCGCCTTCTGCAACTCCGCGAACTGCTCCTCCGTTGCTTGGGCTGGATGGACACCAATCACCTCCCGTCCAAAATCTCCGAGTCTGGCCAGGTCTGCGGAACCTGGGAGAGGAAGAGGCTTGAACTCGATAGTCATGCTAGTATGTAGATAACAGTGCTGCACCTAGGATTCTGTCGGTATTTACTACAAACTATATATACCTTTGCAGCCGGACGGGGTTTAGGTGGATTAGTTTATTCTGGAGCCACAAGTGACGCAGAAGCGAGTGATCACTGGGCTGGAAGCAAATCAATTCATCCCCTTCGACTTTTGTTGGATGTCTACATGTATAGGAAGATATAGATTAGTGGTATTACAGGAAGCTAAGTAGGATGTACTACATTCAATACAGTGATGACAGCAGAACTATGCATGAGTGTTCGAACGTTGCCCCTTGAGATTTTAGACCGATGTAACGGGGTATCATCTCAAGTCGAAGTCGGTGTCGAGTCTGGATCGCAAGGCTGCTCGTGTGCCTCCGGTACAGGTTCAATTCTAGACGTCCTACGCCCATTTATGGCGTGTTGTGTTGAGAGGAACGCGTCTGCTCGATATGAAGCAAGACTCAAAGGAGCCGGTTGTGGTTTCACGTCAGGGCGGTGGATGGCGATCGGCACAGACCCAGGAACCCCAACGTTCGGTTGGACATCTGGGCAAAAGAATCAGCGGCAAGAACATGAAACTCGAGTTTGCGCCCTACCTTCGCGCCCTCCGTCGGTCGTCTCTGGAGCAGTACTCTCTGCGCCATCGTCGAGCCAATCGTCACTCTTTTCCGAGAAAAAGGAGGTAAATTCTCGACTATTGTTTCTCCAGGCCGCCCGATGGCTTGGCATACTGGCTGCGAGTTTGGTTAGAATTTCCTGCTCGCGAGGACTTCTGGAGGCTTCCGCAGCATTCGCCCCGTTCTGGACCCGTCCCGGAATAGGTAACGACTTGAGGTCTGGCAAATCGGCATGAACTGACTCGGGACTACTGTGGGGAGATATATGATCTTCTTGAGCGCCCGAAGTCCCTGCTGACGGCTTGGCGACATGATTGGTTAGATAAGACGGTGTAGGGAGTGAGGAGGGTCGGAGGTTGGATAGCATATTGGGGAGTTCTTTAGAAGCTCTCCTATGTGGATTGTGGGGTCGCGATACCGGCTGTTCGACCAAAGGCAATGACGCACCAGCGCCAGTGCCCCGCCCTTCGTTCTCATCCTCAAAGTCGAACATCATATCTGTTCGGAATGATTTAGCTCACATGGGAGTTGAGATCACACTCAGACTCACCTTCCGCGTTCACTGGATCAAAGCTTTCAGCACCGGAATCAGGCTGATCTACCTTCACGTCAAAGGTAACTTTCCGTTTGCCCTTGGATTTCGGAGAGGGTGACGGTTTCGAGTCCGTCGCTTGGGATGCCGTAGCAATAACCTCGGCTGGTCGGGCATCCTCTTCCTTTCTCTCACTAGTCTTTGCGGTTGACGAGGCATCGGCATTGGGCTGGGACCGTACAGCCGACGTACTGGCACCGGGCACGTCACGTTGACGGCGTTCCATTTCGTCCTCGAGGTTGAGGAAGAATCTGTAACTCGTGGCAATGTCCATCTGTTCATTGGTATTACGCCCCCATCGGTGGACATTCCCGGCATCCGCTGTAGGCGGGTGCATAATAAGCGTGGCTGATGACGCAGACTGTAGGGAAACCGGGGACCTGGGCGGTGAATGATGCTGAGCGCGAGGGTGATGGAAAGACGAAGTTACTAGAGAGGCCGATAGAGCCGAAACGGGTGGTGCAGAAGGCTTGGGAGGGGGTGATCTCGGTTGAGCAGGTGTTGTAGGTACGAAGTCATGCACTACGGACACAGGTTTTCCTGGAGTGCTCGCCCGTGATGGTTCGAGAGTTCGCTGGGTTTGGGGTGGTGTCTGCACGGAAGGGAGAGAAGTTTGTTCCTGTTCTGCCTTCTTGATGCCTTCATTGTACTTGTTCAGCAAGAACTGAACATCCTTCTTCAACTGGTTCTCTGCAATCCTGATCTCATGAATCTTCTTCTGCGCTATGTCATCGATGTGTTCTTCTGCTGATGACCGTAGCTCAGAGGATTTTTGACCAGCAACAGAAGCAAGAGCAGCGAAGAGTGAAGTAGTGGACTTGGGTTCGGGAAAAATTGGCGGAATGGGGGGCAGTTTGTACTTGGGAACATCTTCAGGCACGATAGCACGCCCAGAAATTGTTTCAGAAGGTCCTGATGAGGTCGAGAGAGCAATCACGATGCCAAACGTCGGGGAAAATTCTGGCGTGCTCTCTTGTTTGCGGATGCCTTCTTCAGCCTGATTGTCGCGGAAATAAGAAGAGGCTACGCGATTAATCGTGTGAGTAGACGTACCAAAACGTGTTGGAATACCTCCACCCATCCTGAAGTGCTTCGTAGAACCTCTGTCTCTGTCCAACCCTTCGTGATGATCGGCCCCTCCTTCAAATTGTGCTCGTCGTTGACGGAAACTACTTGATGTATTCGATAAACCAGAGTTTGGCAACAAAGGCAAGTCAACGAAGTGTAGCGTGCGGTCTTTGCTGGATCTGAGACGAATGGCGCTCGCTTGCGAGTTCTCAACGTCAGATGAGGATATACCTGAAACGAGATCAGCCTTTGTAAAGGGAAATGAAGTTGAATCACTAGTCACGATTTTGATATCCTCGTCTCTTTCAGTGTACACTGGAGTGTAATCTGGAGATGACGGTAGATTGGGATTTCCATCCGATCGTTTGCATCTGAGCTTGACGTTGAGGCAATTGCAGGCGTACAATATTTGAGAGTTTGGTTGGCCACCGTGCATGGAAGCAGCGATGAATGAAAAACACGAGACAGAAAAACGCGGTCGTCGATGTCGTCGGTCAAGCCTTTCGGCCGTTCCATCTCTGCCGGTAAAAGCGGTGCACCAACAGAATATTTCACCTCAAGTTCAACTGGAGTGGCGCGTGAACAAGTTTAGCGACGCTCAAGCAATACCGAGACCATTATCAACCATTAGTTATTCGCTATCCACACAGACTACGCGTATAGGAGAAAGATGAAAGGAGAAAGCGTCCTGGGCATTGGACTACCGATTCTTCTTAGACTCGGGTTCTTTCTTCTCCTTCTTCTCTTCGAGCGCTTTCACATCCTCCACCATGACTTGTCCATATTCATTGACTCGTTTGGGGTCAATTCTGTATATCCACCGCTGGAAATGAATCGAACTTAAGGTAGAGCTCCACCAACATACTTCTGGTTCACTCACCTGGTACAGGAAGATTAAGAACACGACGTCATCTCGGAAACATGCCAACCTGTGGAGGAACGGCATCTTTATACAGAACCTGTATCTCGGAGGTCAGCTAATATGTCAGGGAGGGCGATGACAGCGACAACAGTCTTACGCAAAAAAGTCATCAACGACGGTGGATAGTGTCTTGTAGACCATAGCTTTCATCGGCATATGAGCCACACTCTGAAACTAGGGTGTCAGAGACCATTGATACATCCTAAAGGAATTAAACCAACCTTGAGTTTGTAGTTGATAATTAGCTGCGGGACGAGTTGTGCCTGGTAGGAATGGAGCAATTAGATCGCGATGCGGGAGATACGGAGAAACTCCTTACGAAGCCAAACATGTAGACGAATGATGTCAATGTAGAGATGATGAAGCTGTACCACCCCCGATGGGACTCATATAGGAGAGAGTACACCGTGTACATGGCGAGGGATGGAATGGCAAAGTACGACACATATCGGAAAGCTAGACGATCATATCTGTCGTAGCAGGAATCAGTACAATGGATCGTTCAACGTCAACTTGACAACTGACTCTTGCGTCTTCTTTTCGTCTTCGCTCAAAACATGCTTGTCTATCTCGAGTCAGAACAACAGGACTGCATGAATGAAATGGCGTCTAACCTTTGATGTCCAATTTATACGGGAGTAACGAACCAGAGGGCGCAGGGGCTACAGAAATATCGACAGCTTTCGTGATCTATTCGGTCTCTGTCAGCGTTGGACGAGATCGCCGAGGAGACGTAACAGACCTTCCAAGCCTCGATGATGACTCCGGTCCCAGAACCAAAGAGAATCATCCAACTTGTATTCTCGTTGTTATCGATGAGGTATAGTAACACCACAATCTGTACGAAGACGTTGGTGACAATCTGAGCGTAAAGTTATGTGTCAGTAGTCAAAAAAAGAACACGGAATCGTACGCACGGTCCTGGGGAAAGGTGAGATCACCGTCAACGAGAGACAACTTCAATTTCAACTCACCTAACAGAGACACCGACCATTTCTTTCTTCTGTCTCCAATGCGACACATCCGACGAGAACGCCAACATCTCGAACCTGAGTAACTCGGATGAGCGCGGTTCAGATATAAGCAAACCGATACCAACACAACATGCAAAACGCTGACGAGCCCAGTCAGGCCCAAGAACCACGGATTGGTCTCCAATAACATTCTCTTAATCTCGTCCAGCTCTGCAGAGGCACCTGACCCCTGTTGCTTGGCTGCTTCGTTAAATCCATGCGTCATGGAAGAGAATATCTGGAACTTCATGTAGGACATGGGTTGGAATACAATCTGAAGAGGGAGTGTCGGAGTGGTAGAGTTGAGTTCAGTGTAGTGAGATTTCAGATGCCAGAATTCATTAGGGAAGACGATGGGTTTGTAATAGCCTTTGGCACCAGTCTGGTCGCGTTTACCCGGAATGAGGTAGACGTCTGTCGAGAAAATGTGAGGTATAGAAGGTAACGAACGAAAGATCCGACTAACGATCGCGAATGGGTGGCGGCAGCGTTCCGTATGGCACTAGTGTGGCGTCCGAAACCAAAGCCAGAGTGAGGTTCTGTGGATTCTTCAGCGTCGGTCACGTCGAACTGGAGGGAAAAACCCTACTTTGTGCCAGTGCGGAACAATGACATCGGGTTGCTGAGAAGATATCAGTGTAGTGCTACTAACGAGGCCCTGGGATCCATACCTCTTCCTCTTCTTCCTCTGCACCTTCCCCACTGATCAAGTTCTTCTCCTTGCGCACCTTGGCTCTTGGGAAGTACGGAGTGAGCACTATTAGGGCTTTTTCAGACGTGATCCCAACAGAAAAGTAAGAGGTCGATTACACTTTCTAATGTGATGAATGTTCTCGGGATCGAAAGCAGGGTTTTGAGGGTCGGGAGATGAACCTGCTTTTACGAGAAAAACGTCGGCCCAAAGCGAGCCATTGTTCAAAACGGACTAGAACGAAATGTCAGAACGATGAGAGAACGAGAGGCGATAGTTAAACGCGCCTGCGGAAACTTGATGTTGTAGTTGACCTCCCGCGTGTCGGAATAGTCTCCGAGCGTGAGATTGTCCCAAACAAAGCTAGGAAGACCCTCATCCCGGTTTTCTCTCCATTTCGATGTCCATTGCTTGGAGAATACATCACCGTTGAACGAAGTCGAGAGATAAACGTGCATTGAGACCGCTTGACCGAGAGGCCAGCCAAGTTCTGCGTGTGCTGGTGGTAAGTTCCATGGGTTAGCTACTCCTGGTTTTCCTGGTTCATTATTGGTTGTAGCAGGGGGTCCTTGAGGTGCGGCTGGCTTTCCCGCGAAGAATTTGGTCGCTGGTGTGCCGTGTTATGAGCTTCTCTCTTCTTGAGTGTTCAAGACCTACGAACCCATTTGCGAGATAAACCAGATAAAGAATACTTGCTGTTCCGGACAAAGTCAGATAACCTAGAACTTCAAGAGGATAAAAGCACACGTACTTGAGCTATACCCAAAAATTTCCGGAAACCGGATTCCTCCTGTCGAGCTTGCCCTCTTGGGGCGGCTCCCTGACCTCCTTGAGAGGTAGCACCTTGCTGCGCGTCCGGCATCGTCGAGCTCGTGGCTATTGAGTGTCAAGCTTGCTTCGAGTACAACAAAGTCCAAGCCTGAAGGACAGTGACTCTGAGGTTGTCCCGGACTTGCAGCTGGTGCTGACAAACACACGTGTGCTTTCGTGTTTGCCTGCCGCGCGACTTCATTTGATCCTCCACCAGATCGGCGAAAAAATCACTACTTTTGCAAACCTCTGGGCTCTCGCTATCTCGTGGACAAGGTACAAGGTTCGCAAGAAACAATCCTCATTCACGAGCCTCATCGGCGCTCAGGATATTTGCTCCTGAGAACTGGCGGCCGATGGAATTATGTTCCGGCTCCTCCCCTGTGGCTATCACCGTTCCAAATCAACAAACGCAGTGCGAGGAGATTGTATTGAGGGCTGGCCAAGTCCGGCTATACATTTCTCGTGTCGCCAACGCAATTCAACTTCTTCCGAGTTCTTTGGGACGCGAATGATAGTGAAACTGATTCGCGATGTCGACATGTGTCTGACAGCTCCGGCGCTCCTCTCAGTGTATCACCTCCTCTCACGCAGTCTGAGTTCTGGGGTCCTCTATATCGAACTGGATATCTGTGTCCAGAGATCAAATCATGATGCATATCGCAGCACTGAACGTCACAGCAATGAATATGCCTGTAGTCATGGTTCCAAAGAATTATTGGGAGTACGTAGTGGGGTTGCTGCCGGCGCTTGAGGCCCAGGAAGTTTCCATTGGAAGTGTCATGTCACGCGGACCCAAACCCTTTGCCCTAATCAGCAGATCACGTGAGTAGATAATACCCTTTGCCCAAGTTCCTTTATTTTAACCTGCCTTTTCTTTCTCCACTACCACTTTCATCACCCCTCACCAAACTCAACAACCACACCTTGTGAGTCTTCTAACCGTCGACATCGTCTGCAGCGATCTCAACGATATTTATCCAGATCTCTTCCCTTTACCCTTCCCAACTACACCGTGGGTCGACGCGCTTTTTACAACGCGTTGTTGTAGGCTAACCGTGGTCTGATTTCATAGATGCCTGAATCCCGTGAAGACTCTGTCTACCTCGCCAAGCTCGCTGAGCAGGCTGAGCGTTATGAGGGTACGCTCCAGTCGTTCGTGTTTCTACTTCTCTGCTAACCTGTATTCGTTCTCAGAGATGGTCGAGAACATGAAGCGTGTGGCTTCATCAGACCAAGAACTTACCGTTGAGGAGCGTAACCTCTTGTCTGTTGCCTACAAGAACGTCATCGGTGCCCGTCGTGCATCGTGGAGAATCGTCTCTTCAATCGAGCAGAAGGAGGAATCGAAGGGCAACGAGGCGCAGGTTTCGATGATCAAGGGCTATAGAGAGAAGATCGAGTCTGAGCTCGCCAAAATCTGCGAGGACATCCTTGACGTTCTCGACAAGCACCTCATCCCCTCGGCCGCATCTGGCGAGTCGAAGGTCTTCTACCACAAGATGTAAGAGAGCCCCTTTCTGCTTTTGATCGCCTCCGCTTACATGCACTTCAGGATGGGTGACTACCACCGTTACCTCGCCGAATTCGCTACCGGCGACAAGCGGAAAGATAGCGCTGACAAGTCCCTCGAAGCCTACAAGGCTGCCTCTGACGTTGCTGTCACCGAACTCCCCCCTACACACCCCATCCGTCTTGGTCTTGCCCTCAACTTCTCCGTCTTCTATTACGAAATACTCAACAGCCCCGATCGTGCATGTCATCTTGCCAAGCAGGCATTTGACGACGCTATCGCTGAGCTCGACACTCTCTCGGAAGAGAGCTACAAGGACTCGACGTTGATCATGCAGCTTCTCCGAGACAACCTTACCCTCTGGACTTCCGACATGCAGGACTCTGGTGCGTCATTTCAGCCTCTTACGTTCGCCCCAATTTCTGATCCCAACTTTCCAGCAGATAAGCCCGCAGAAAAGGACGAGGCTGGTGATGCTCCTGCCGAAGATTAGATTAGTAGTCCATCAGCATAATTATGTATTATTGTCTCGCTATTCGCATTTTCAGTGGTTTCCGTGCTGCTCATCAGTTTCCTCTTTCCCTATCATCACTCGCATTCCGCTACACATACTGCCACCACGTACCCTAATGTCAGTTTTCTTGTGGTTCTGTATAAACTCCCAGTCTTGGGTCGTTTCAAGTTTCCCAGATCGCTGGCATTGTTTATTGGTATGTTTGCTCCAATAAGTGAGTATGAACGTCAAGTCAGCTATCTATCGACTGCGTGGCGCTTCCCTGTCTTCTTCACGATGATCTATGAAATTAATTCGTTCCCCATGATAAACAGGTGAGGGCCGGTTTGGGGCTTGTTGGGGCCGAAAGTGGTACGTGTCGTATCTCATCACTCTAAATCAATGCCAGGGTCGGGTGGCAACTTGTTTATGCTCCCGTATGCGTCCTCAGCAGTTTAGGTTTAGATCCATTCATCATTATGATGATTAGTTCGTCTTCAGCGTTGCGGAGGGGTGCAGGTGACAATAGATGATGGACCTGAATGGACCAGCCACCGTGATTTGACGAAGTTCTTTGGTTTTGGCTTGTCCAGAGCAAATCCAGAGTACAAGGGTCCGCAGCTCACAGCAATACATTTGAGTGAAGCGGCTCAAGCTGTCCAGATTGAATGGAGTCGCTCGTGGTGGCAGTGCTTAACGTTCGACCTCCGTAATGAACACTCTGACTCTGAGCAGTGAAGCGCGACTCATTCCTTGTTAGGATTTCTGTCATTCAACACGATGGCTGGGCGGGAAGTGGCATATACTAGGCTGGCTTCAACGGGAATCTCAATCTCCCCGTTATCGGCGATCAAAATGGCTGATCGACTCCATCCTGGGAAAGGATCACCCCGGCGGAGGTCTCCGCCACATTTGAACTCCAAAGGACCCTACGTATGCGTGCAGCTCTTTGGGAGGAAAAAAAGATAGCATACGTAGTTGTAGCATGCTGCTCAGGCATTGTAGGGTGCAGAAAGAGGGCGCCGAGAACCTGGATGGTACGGAAATTGGCTGGAACTCGACTGATGACTGAGCCGCACTCCGTCTCAACGAACCTGCCGGGGGAAAAATAATGGGTTTGTAATATTCCTTTGATTTCGTATGTGTACACTGCAGCCGTAAGCAAATTTAGCTCTTCTTTCAACATAAATTCTTTCCCACAGGCCCACAGCTCGAGAGACAAGGGCAAAAAATCGTTCAACCAGATAAGTTGTTAGATACCCGGCATGCCCTTCGGCTCACAAATTCTCATGTCGAAAGCTGAAGAGCTGAAAGAGCTATCTCATTTTCCGGGAATTGCCAGAATTTGATGAGTCTTCGGCGTGAGAAAAAAGCGCGAAGAGATCATTGCGGAACTTGAATCTCGCTTGTCTTCTACACAAACTACCACTTCCACCTCCAGTGCGGCAACGGTACGAGTTATTATATTTCTGATAAATTTCTCCCTCAGCTCAAGAACAAAATACAGCTCTTCCCTCGTCTGGTTATGCACACCAGTAACTCCTCATCCACGCCACGTGGAACTCCATCTCGTCGAGGCAGATCACCTCAAGTATCTTCCCCAGGCCCAGCACAACCCTCAACTTCCTCGTTACCGCCACATTCTGGCAATTCCACTCCTTCATTCTTCTCTTGCCTCAGCATTCCTGTCGAGGGTGCAATTCCCATCGAAGATGACGAAGACGAAGCACCTCTAACAAAAGCAACGTCGTCCGCCACCGAGTCAAAAAGAGCACCGCGCAAGTCGAAAACCGACGCAATAAACGCTCTTGATGCTCAGACAAAGTCACGGACCATCGAGATTGATGAATCTGAGCCTATGTCAGTTCTGGCCGAGAGATACGAAAACGCACCACCCATACCAGTTTCTCCTGTTCTCGACCTGTCTTCCGTGAAAACAGCCAAACTCGAACGACAACCAGCTCCAAAGGCACTGGAGCCTCGTCCCTTTGGGCTGAAGGATTGCCCGGAATATCATCCAACTGCTGAAGAATTCAAGGATCCCATGGCTTACATCAAGTCTATCGCAAATGAAGCTAAAGAGTATGGAATCTGCAAGATCGTTCCTCCTGACGGATGGAAGATGCCTTTTGTGACCGACACCGAGGTTCGTTTTGTCTTTCGCTGCCTTGTGGCTGGGTCTAACGTCGGAACAGCGCTTTCGTTTCAAAACTCGAGTGCAGCGATTGAACTCGATTGAGGCCTCTTCGAGAGCGAAATTGAACTTCCTAGAGCAGCTATATCGTTATCATAAGCAACAGGGCAATCCACGCGTCGTAGTTCCAACAATCAACCACAAGCCTCTGGACTTGTGGCTTTTACGGAAGGAGGTACAGAAGCAAGGTGGCTTCGAAGCAGTATGTTCCTAAGAGGCTGTTTTGGGGCCTGATTATTCATTCTGACCCTTTTATGTAGGTGAATAACGCGAAAACATGGCCGGAGATGGTTCGTCTTCTTGGGTATAGAGGCGCCCCAGGATTGGCTGCGCAGCTCAAGAACTCCTATGCTCGAGTCATTCTTCCCTACGAAGACTTTTGTCAGCGGGGAAAGAATCTTCCAACGACGCCACCCCGCGCACCACAGAAGAAATCGAGCACAGGTACACCAAGTAAGCTTGGTCGTTTGAGCGTTTCGGCTTCGAATCCTCCGGATAGCGCTCCATCTAGTCCGCTCACCGCGACTTCAAGTCCTCTATCTGAACCGCCGGATGAAGGGGAAGCCAAGGACCAGACGAACAAACTTCGCCGGAGTTCCAGGCAAACCGCACAAGGTCCGTCTGCTTCTTTCTTGCCACCGACCGCTATTCACTATTGGAAATAGATGGGAAAAAGGTACCTTTACCCACCCCTGCTTTGACGCCACCTTTATTCAACGATAGGGATCAACCGCACATGGAGGTAATTCATAACATGTCGACCAAGTACGCACGATGCTAAGCGGTTACTGCCCAGCAACACTGTGAGATCTGTGGCAAGATGAACCATGGAGAAAAGATGTTGCTATGCGATGGCTGTGATTGTGGTACGTCCCTCCGATGCTTACAGATTCCTCACTCTAAACGAAAAACAGGCTTTCACATGTTTTGTCTCAATCCGCCACTGCTTGACGTACCCAAGGAACAGTGGTTTTGCTACCCTTGCCTCTCAGGCACCGGCGGGGACTACGGATTTGATGAGGGTGAAGAACACAGTCTCACCAGTTTCCAAGCCCGAGATCTGGAATTCCGGCGTCTCTGGTTCAAGACTCATCCACCTACCTCTCGACCTGACGGAATGGATGTGGACATTGACCCCCGTATATGCAATAAGTTTGACGGCATCACCGTGACGGAGAACGATGTGGAGAAAGAGTTCTGGCGGCTGGTGCAGTCACCTGATGACACAGTCGAGATCGAATATGGAGCAGATGTCCACTCGACGACTCACGGAAGGTCGTTATCGTCTCTCTTGAATTTCATCTACATATTGTTCTGATGTTAGTTGTTTCAGTGCCATGCCTACGTTGGAAACGAACCCTCTCAACCCTTACTCCAAGGATCCCTGGAACCTGAACAACATACCCGTTCTGTCCGACTCGCTCCTACGCTTCATCAAGTCGGATATATCTGGCATGACAGTCCCGTGGACTTACGTGGGAATGGCATTTTCGACTTTCTGTTGGCATAATGAGGTATGCACCCGACAATTTACTACATATATGGGCTTAACTCATTATCATGGTTAGGATCATTACACATACAGTATCAACTTCAGTAAGTTCATTTCCGAATACTCTTTAACGTATCATTCACCTCATTTCCCCTAATCAAGTGCACGGGGGAGAGACCAAGACCTGGTACGGGATTCCTGGAGATGACGCAGAGAAATTCGAAGCTGCCATACGGTTCGAGGCACCGGATCTCTTCGAGGCGCAGCCAGACCTTCTTTTCCAGCTGGTCACACTCATGAACCCGAAGCGACTCACCGATGCAGGGGTCCGCGTCTATGGCTGTAACCAGAGGGCTGGGGAATTTGTTCTGACTTTCCCCAAGGCGTATCATGCTGGTTTCAACCACGGTGTAAGTGCCCATTTTGGTCTACATATGCGCGTACTCATTCGTCTACTTGGATAGCTGAACTTCAACGAGGCGGTCAACTTTGCTTTGCCTGACTGGTTGCCGTATGGCCGCGATTGCGTCCAGCGTTACAGAGCGTTCCGAAAGCTCCCAGTGTTCTCGCACGACGAGCTGTTGATCACCATCACCCAGCAGTCACCGTCCATTAGGACTGCGCTGTGGTAAGTTTCCATTCGCGTCTCCTGCCGGTCGTACTTTGCCTGACCTCTTCCGTAGGCTCACAGAGAGTCTGAAGGAAATGATGGACCGAGAAATGGAAAATCGCCGCAAAGCCCGCCAATTGTTATTCCGGGAAACCCTCGAGGAGCAGGACCGTCCAGAGGACCAGTACCAGTGCACAATCTGCAAGGTTTTCTGCTACCTCTCTCAGATCACATGTCCGTGTACCACTAAGGTGGTCTGCGTCGATCACGCAGATCTTCTCTGCACTCGTCCCAAGGAACAGCATATCACCTTGAGGAAGCGGTTCTCCGATGAGGAACTGTCAGACATCCAGCTCAAAGTCGCTGAGCGAGCGGGGGTCCCCTCGATTTGGAAGGCCAAACTACACAAACTGTTGATGGAGAACCCCAAGCCCGCCCTTCGCCATCTTCGTGCACTCTTTGCAGAGGGTGAACGCATCCACATCAACTACAACCTACGCGAACTCTACATCCTTAGGAAGTGTGTTGAACGTGCGAACGTCTGGGTCGAGGCAGCCAATTCCTTTACCCGTAAGCAGCCCAGCAGGAAGCGTTCTCGGCGGTCGGTCAAAGGCCGTGCTGACATCGACGATGCCAACGAAAAGCCCGAGAAAACATTGGTCGATTTGTATGCCCTCCTTGAAGATGTCGAGCGACTTGGCTTCGACTGTCCCGAGATTGCTAACCTTCGTACCTTGGGTCAGCAGGCAGAGAGAGCAATCGCTCGTGCCAAGAATCTCTTGGATCCTGCCGCGCCCAAGGGGGACAAGGACAAGTACCTCCTCGACTGCAACACCCTCATTGCGGAATGCTCGTCCCTCAATGTCCTTCTCCCCGAGGTCTTGGAGGTTGAGAAAGTTGTCGACCGGGAGCAGTTACTCGCTGAACTTGACTCGAGGATGAGGGAGACGTACAATCCAACCCTCGAGGAGGTTCGTCAGTACCTAGGCCGCGGTCGAGCGTGTAATATCCCCTCCGAGCACGAGTACATGCGCCGGCTCGAGCAGAGCGAGAGAGCGGGAAGTGAATGGGAAGGCAAGGTCAAGGCTCAACTGGCAAAACCTATCAAGACGTTAGAAGAACTAGACGAACTCACGGTCCCTCCTACCGACACGCCTTTCGACCCCGTACTATTGGAACGCGTTAATTCTATACACTCGAAGGGGAAGGAATTCGAGAAGATCGCTAACACTTGGTTGAGCCTTTCGTCCAACGGGGCCAAGCCTAGGCCTCAAGAGGTGCTCAAGGTGGCGGCACGTGCAGAGAAGGAGTTCGCCATTGATGCTGTAGTTCGGGTCAAGCGGTACGCTTTGATCGCAGACGAATTGGAAGTGCGTTGCGACCAAGTGCTGAAGGGCTTGTACCACCTGCGGCCAGAGGAGAACCTCTTCAACTCTATCAAGGACTGGAAGAATTACGCTAATAGCCATCTTTCGCTATTCTCGTTGTCGACTTTCGAGAAGTTGGAGGTCCAGCTTGGGGCCCATCAACAATGGCTCCAGAGCCTACCGTGGTGGTGTAACAACCATGACGCGCCCCACATCAAGCCTGTCATGGACGACGTACTCAGCTGCACACGCCCTGAGGATGATCGCCCCCCACAGGATGAGTTCTTGACCTGCATCTGCAATTCACCCGTGAAGCCCCCTCCCTCTGGCGTTGTCTCGGATGCGGTTCAGTGCGACCATTGCTTCGCTCGATTCCATGGCGACTGCGCTAAGAACGGTGGCTCGTGCCCCTTCTGCGATCATCACCACTGGAATGGAGACATCCCTAAGGAGCGTAGCTGGCACTTCTATTACCTTCCACAACTTCTCGTCATGGCGCCAGAGATCACGAAGCGGTACTCTCAGGACTGGAAGGATTTGGAGACCGTTGTCATGAAGGTTGACCGGCTCTCTCAGGTCATAGGGCACTTCCTTGCGTATCAATCGAAGGAAGAGAACCAGAGGTTCGCCTACCTCCCACAGGTCAGACACTACATGCGCAAGTTGTACAAGCTACAATTTGTCGTATCACCCAGTCTGGAGGTTTCCTTTGGTCTGGACCTTGCTAGTCTCCACCGCATGCTTGCGCAGCGTCCAAGCAAACCCAAGAAAAAGCAACGGGCGAAAGTCACCTTTGGACAAGACGTTGATCCAGTGTGGACGGATGGGACGAGGTGTATATGCAGAGGTCGCTCAGGATATCTTATGGGATACCCCCCTGTCCTTTGTGAAGGATGTCAACGACAGTATCATTGCGCCTGTGTCTTCTTCCCTTCAGACGCGGTAGCCGACGTTCGACGAGCCTATCAGTGCCCCCTTTGCTGCCTGCGTAAGAACAAGCCGTATCGCTACGCGGATGTAAGGGTACAACCGCCATGTAGGTCCTTTCTGGTCTCTGGTGTTTCTGCTTTCTAATAACGTGCTCATTTCGTAGCGTTTGAAGCGCGGCGTTCCGACATCTTCGTCAATTGGTCCGAAATGTTCGAAACTTCAAGCAAGGATATACTGTATATGTCCTTACCTCAGCCGACTCGGGAAACGCTCTATGTCGAGCTAGTCCGATACACTGCAGCATCAGGTGGGACAACTCCCAGCGCAACGTCAACGCCAGCGTCTAACGACCGCTACCATTCCAATGGCAATCGTACGATGGTGAATGTGCCCGCTGCCTCTCCGCCTAATGTTTACGATAATTCTGGTCATTCTCCTCTTCCTCCACCTCCGTGGTCAAGGTGGACCGCAGGGACGCCCGATATGCCTGCGACCCATCACAGACGTTATGAGGAGCCACCCCGAAAGAAGAAACGGTTTTCCGAGGATGAACACCCTCCAATGGCTAGCCTACTACATGAACCACTAACCCATCGGCCCTCCCTCCCCCCGGCCTCCAGTATTGACCAGCAACCGCCACCGTCCCAACATACACCATCTCATAGTAACCAAACTCTTTCGCCTTCTCTCGCCAGACTGATGTCGCCTGTGGATGTTCAACCCCGCGGGAATAGCCACGACCGCCACCACTCCCCTTCCTCAAGGAGCGGCGTTGATATCCAGTCCTCTCCCCCTATGCGCGGCCTGGGGGACAGCCCCAAACTCATGCGCAACAAAATTGACGTGCCTTCCTTGCCTCCCATTCGCGATGCTTTTGACACCTCGCCACGAATAAGAAATGGACCTGAGGTCAATGGGTATCGAAACGGGACCGCTGTGGAGCTCTTCGGCCCTAATGGACATCCCATAAGGCGACAATAACCAGGCGATACGTTAATGATTACAATTTCTCTTTCCATGGGATATGAATGTACTTTTGGTTTGCCTTTCCTATGTATCTCTTCTCGGTTCTCTCATCTCGCTGTCTTTGCTTTGCCAGTGTATTATAATCCTCTACCAGTAGTCGGAATATTCTCTTAGTACCTCCATCAATCAACATTGCAACAGAACAAGCTTCGAAACATCTTGAGAGTCAGCCAACGCCAATGGCGACGCGCGTCGCGTGCGCACGTGTGACACCTAAACTCACGATCACATGTCTGATGCCAAATTAGGCTAAAGGAGGCGGAGCGCGTCAGTGGTCACTGGTCATTCAATGTCTGAGCTCAGCAGCAAGGGGGCACAACTTCGGGTTCAACCCTCTCCTTCCCAAAGTAGGGAAATACCTCACAATCTCACGCTTTTCCATCAACGGTTCACATTCCGAAAAGTCCCATTCAAGTTGCTGTGAAATACTACAAAAGGGTCAGGGCTGTCCAGCTTACCTCTAACCTTCTCGAGCCATCCGCCCCCCAACTTCTTGTTCATCCCGGAACCTACCTAGTGAGTTTCCATCCCTCCTCTCCACTGTGCAAGCAGAGAGCTAATTGGTGGGGGCAACAGAAACAGAAGCCATGTCTACAGAGCCGACTGTTGTTGCCACGGAACCTCAGGGAGTTCTGGATCCCTCTGTTCCCCACAGGGACCCCGCTGTCGTCCTTGAAGACGAGGACGCTGGGGAAGAGAGTGACACCTACGATGACTTTGACGCTGAGGTATCTCCCTCGTCTCCTGCGCAACCAGGAACGTTGGCGTTGCTCATACTTGTTTCCTCTCTCTCAGGACAACAGGGATGGGGATGAAGACGCTGGAGGTGAAGGGTATAACCCCAACGAAGACGGGGATGACGATGAGGAGGATGAAGAGGATGAGGAGACCGGCCCTAAGGTACTTCGGTCTCTTTCCCCCCTCCTTCTCTTCGTTCGTGCGTTTGCTTACGGCCACATTTCTAGAAATCGAACTTGACGGCGTTGCTGCTCAACGATGTGAGTTGTCCCCGTCCTAGCCGTGCTTATCTCGTGCACCGGCGCCCGTGAGGAAAGAAGCAAATCTCACGCATATGTATTTTCAGCCAAAAGCCGGCGGCTATGTGGAAGATGATGAGGACGCTGAAGATGGTGGCGACGACGGCGACGAAGATGGTGACTATGCCGAAGACGCTGAGGCAGATGAGGCGGAGTATGAACCTGACACAGATCCCGTTGTGCACGCGAACGGAAACGGGAAGAAGAGATCAATTGACGATGTCAACTCAGAGGATGGCGGGGTAGAAGCAGATGAACGGGAGGCAGCAGTGAAGAAAGTGAAAGCTTGAACAATAAATTGGACAGATGGCGGGCTCACTTGGATATAGTTTATGCCCACACTGCCATACAAAAACACAGAGCATTCGTCACATAAAATATTCTTCGCTTTGTTTATTCGGTCATTTTATTACTCTGTGTGTAGAAGTTGTTCGTATCGGACTGTGTACTTTCAGAATGTATCGTGCTTCATATAAATATTCGTAAAGGATAGGGAGAATGCCTCGATCTCGTACTTTAAACCCCGCCATTTCGATGGACCATGGTCAAAATGGGATCAGGCCAAGCCACGGGTAGACGATCTGCACCCAAACTCCTAAATCCCCAATACACCTGTCAGAATTGCACTTTTTGAACCATCAGAACTCTTCATACTTGCTTGACATGTACAAATCCGTATCCATATGCGTGCGTGTACTCGTGAGCGAAACCTTGAAGAATATGTTACAGAACCACGACAGAAGATGGCCCTTCGTCTATCTCCTCATCAACTTGTACGTCGAGTATCCACCCAGGACAGCGAAGACAGCCAGGCAGGCGATGATGGAGGCAAACCAATAAAAGGAGTCATGGTCGTCCTCGCCTGGTACGTGGACGTTCATACCCCATAAACCTAGCGGCAAAGGTTGTGAGTGTGGTCCACGTAGAATCCAACCAGAGACGACTTACCGGTTACCAGATTCATCGGGATAAGAACCGTACCGAGAGCCGTAAGCTTGGACAGGACATCATTGATCTGGTTGTTTGCGTCTGTCATTTCGATAGAAATTTGAGCCAGGTAATTGGAATGCGACCGCGAAAGAATCTTCTCATAGTGGTTCAAGTTCTGTGTCATCGTAATAAGATGGTCCTAGTGAGGAAAACATGTCAGAAGATCCGGAAAATGGAGGGGTACGAAAATGCCACATACCTGAATATCTGATAGATAGAGGCCCTTGAGAAGAGAATCTCAGCGACGCTCAAAACGGTCATTCGAATAAAAGCAGACTCACAATGTCCCCAGTAGGTGCAACCTGCCAGTTTTCATTGCACCTTTTTGCCAGCCCCTTCACAACGTCCGCCTTGTTACCCATCAACCTCAAGAGACCCATAACTTTCTTTCGGCATGTTCCGATCCGCCTCAACATATCGGTCTGTTCTCTCGTCTCCTTCAAGTTATCCTTGAGGATCAACACTAGTTCGTCTATACTGTCGACTTCATATTCGATACTTTGGATCAAGGGTCCAAAAGCATCAGTAATGTCGTCGATGAGAGCATATGAGATCCAATCAGAAGTGACGGAAATATAGTCCTTCAGTTGCTTGATACGTCGACGAACGTTAGTTGGATGGGGCGTTGGACGGAAATGAAACTAGAGCCAGCTTTAGTCAGCGGAGAGACGACAAGACGGGAAAACTTACCGAAAGTGTGCCTTCCCTGAACACGATGATGTACATGTTGAGCGGCTCCAGATATGTTGGACTGTACTGGTCCTGGTCGAAGCTTCGGAAACAAACCAGGTAGTAATTCCTGAACAATTCGATCTTTTCTCGAGTTTCTTCCATCTGAATGTCTTCTGTCGTCAGGGGATGAATTCTGAAAACCTATGGGCAAGGTTAGGCTCGTCCGTTCATTAGAGGTGTGAAAATGTGAAGCCATACGTTGCTCAACAGTTTCATCTCCTCGTCTGTGGGACTCTGCACATCCAACCACCACGTAGTGCCGTCCGAATCAGCCGAGTCGAGCCGTCCAGGGTCCTTACGACCTTGCATACCGCCCAAAAAGCCCGTCGCACCACCACTCGGCTTGATTATACTGCTTCTCGACCGCGGTAGCTCGGGACTCGCACTGTTGCCCAAAGCATCTCTGTCCTCCTGCGAGTTGTTGCCTGAGAATAGATCAGAGAACGACTGTCCTTCAGCTGGAAGCTCGCCCAGGCTTCTAGCATGGATTGTAGCAGGTAAGGCATTCGAGTAGAATGAGAATCGGTACGGTCGGTCGTGCCCCGTGTTGAGTATACCGCCGAGGCCGGTGGGATTGCTTTGAGAGGGTACATTATCGCCAGAGCTACTGCCCCCTCCGATGGCACCTCCGAGAACCATCCCAAGCCGCCCAGGAAGCGAGGCCGGGGGTTGACCGCTGGTTCCCTCGAACATGGCGAGCTTGCCACCGATGCCTTTTCTGTGCACACGTGGAGTATTGCTCTGGCTCAACTTTCGCTCGCGGCGAGTGGCCCGAGGAGTGTTCGTGGCAGTTGTGCCAACCAAGTCGGGACTGGAATTGGAAGGGCCAGCCACGGGCTCCACGGGATCGTCGTTCGAGGTCCCATTCAAAGATTGAAGCACACGAGTATCTGAAAAAGCTCTGTGTTCATCTCTGGAGATATCCTGTGAATGAGGCTGTCGAGGACGGGTAGGCGGGGGAATGATAAACTTCGTAGAGGGGGAGGTCGAAAGACCTAGTGATGCCCTTTCAGCTGCAGCGAACTCTTCCATGGGAGTAAAGTCAAAGTACGACTGAGGAGGGTTGGGTTGATACGTGGGCAACTGGCCAAAGTTTGTTGAAGGATGGTCGACGGCTTCTGGGGGTGTTCGCGGCATTGAGCCAACCAATAATGAAGGGTCCTGTGTTGGGTTCAGATGGTGACTTCTGAGATCCAATGAGGAATGAGAAGCCCTTTTCGTGAGGATAGAGCCTGTATCAATGTCATCAAGAGCATCTGCACCCATAGCAATGTCAATTTCATGCTGCTCGCTGGGAGAGAGAACTGTTTCTCCGTCGTGGGGAAGTGCATGAGGGTCCAACGCTGTCGGGGAGATCTGAATAGTATCCCTTCTGACCCTTGAGCGTTGCATAGCCATTGCCATATCCACGTCCATCTTTCGCTGTCGCTCTCTCGCATCCAGGTCACTGGGATCGAATGAACGAGGAAGCGTTGGCGAAAGTCGAGGTCGACTGAAGTCTTGTACTTCATTATTCCCTGAGCTGGACCTCCTGCGAATTGAAGAGTGCGAGTGTATCGAGGACGGCGAACTCGAAAGCACGACGTCGTTGGACGACATGACGGTCAACGGGATGAAACGGTCAAAGGGACGATGCCAGGGTCCAACGCCCAACGATGACGATGAAAAATGTTCTTGACGGAACAAGATCGTGATAAGATTGGAATCTAGATTAGATTCGGTCCTTATATGGTGTATCAGTGATTTGGAATTGCGTCCCCACGGCACGGACCACCACCACTAGGCTCAAACCAGCATCCTGTCTTTCTCGCTTCCCTCAAACCTGCCGCCATGGTCTCTTCTGTGCCCTTTCCAGAACCCCCAGATACCTCAGATACCCCTCAAATTCACTCTCCAATCACCCAGTTCCCCAATCTTTCAGTGATCTCAACGATGCACGCGAGCTCGTTAGAAATATGCCAGTCTGTATATGGAGACACATCATCATCTCACGGTGCTATTGAGCGATTTTACGAACCTAATGCTAGTGAGCTACTTCTCTTACTCTGTCTATACCTGTAGACTGACCGTGGCACTCTTTAGTGTGAGCACTACCTCTGTGCCTGAATCATGCACGATGCGTGTGTTCTGACCGCCGATTCAACCTACAGATATGAGAACCCAGTCATGACCACTACATCTCGTGCTATGCTTTCCGATATACATCGATTCTCAAAGCAATTCATGGCTGTCGATGTACCTCGTCCTCTTGCTGTTATTTATACACTGTTCGGTGTGAAGCCCCCCGACTACGTGAACAAACCACTTCTTCATGCTCTCAAGGCCTGGTCCGAGATTGATGACATCAGTGAAGCGGAGGGCTTCGGTGAGCTCGCTTCCCTCCTCGTTTGGGTCATACTGAATAATGCCTAATGACACCTATGTGCGCAGATGGACATCGAAAGACCATTGTCGAGCATACCCTGAACGTCCTTATGCTTCCCGGGATGCACACTGATACCAGCCCCAAGTTTTCACATTCAACGGATACACTCACATCGACACCTTCACATCCAAGTCATCCAGCGATACGTATACCCGGCACGTCTCTCAACGTGCCGTCTCCCCTCCACTTTCGCCTCCACACGATAACCCGACTAGTTTTCAACGAGCAGGGTCGTATTACCCACCATCGGGACTTTTGGGATGTCAAGGACCTCATGCGCCTAATACCAGGCGTTCCCCTCGCACAGTGGATCGGCACCAGAATGATCGGTTTGGGCCTGACTTATATTGCTCGGTCATGGATGAAAGATGAGGGAGAGCCCTCGGAGGGCAATTCCCGCAGGGAAAGCGAGGACCTTGAACACGGCCTCGCTGCTAACCGCCCTGTGCCACATAACACCAGGACGGCCGAATAAAGCGTAGTGCCTCCCCAGGCTCCTCGGCACCATGTATGTTCTTGCGTTTACTCGGAGGTGAACCCGTCCTCTGACGTTCAATTGTGCCAGTTACGGCCGGGAACATTCCACCATGCAACTATCCAGACCTTGAGATGCCTCCGGATCATGTACGAACTTGGGGTGGTAGCAATGAAGGATCTCGAGACCGCGCTCTGAGGAGCTGGCATCACAACACCATTCCACCTGCTGTAGTTTCGATCATGAAGTTCAGTGTAGCGGTAGAGGCGAGCGGGATCTGCAGTCCGTTAGGCGGCAGAGTGGATCGTATGTATGGAGGACAATATGTAAATTGTTCCTATGCTAGTGGTAGAAGTCCATTTACAACAGCTAGATCTGTGATACACCCATGAATAACCCTTCGATGTTACCTTTTATTCAACCATGCCGGCCTACTCTTCATCAATCGGCTCCTCTCCGTATTCAACTGCATGAACCCCGCCGAGCCAAAACACCCTGAAATCCTCAGCCCCCTTTCGGCACCAACAATACAACCCCTGCTCTCTATGCATTCGACTCTCGAGTTCCTCTGACTCCAGGCTGCTATAGCCAGAAGCATAGCTATCCGTAGAATATGAGCGACTCAGCCCCGCATTGAATCGAGCCGAGTGCATTGCAAACTGAGGTCGGTCCCAATGCCCACCAGAGCACAAAAACCCAGAGTCACCACCCGTATCCTCATCGACGTGCATCACCTCGTCTGCACGCGCCTTCCCCTTCCCCTTCCCCTTACCACCACCGCTCAAGAAAGTGAATGGCCGCTCTTGCGCTTCGACTCCCATCTCTCCCAAAGCGATAACCTGCAGGAATGGTGGCGCGCTGCTATCATCCGGAGGTTCGCAAACCCGGGATGTAACCGAAGTCGGGGTGTTCTTCCAAGTGATGATGAGATACGGAGGGCACGGTGACAAACTAACAGGCAATGGATACGGCAGGATATGCGTCTTCTTCCCTCGCGTAAGAAGCATAATCTTCTTAACCTGCGCACTCGCCGTCTGCATAGGTAAGTCACAAAGGGACGGAGGTAACCATTTTCCTGAGTGATGCGGAGGTTCGAAGGAAGAGGACAAACGGGACTTGCGATGGCTGGTCGGACTTGTCGATTCCCTGTATCCAAGTCCGTACGACGAAATGTCGTCTTGAAGTTCCAGTTCGCCGACAGCAGCATCCGCTAGTCGAATCCAACCCGACCTCTTGTCGAAGATGACAAAGAGACTGAGCTGCGGTCCGTACGACCCTCTTGCAGGGCTTAGAACATGCGACTGCCGCGATTCACGTACAGTTGCCGTGCTATCCCTCCGATTGGGTGGCTGGTGTCGAGGGCCTACATCAGACATACTTCGTGACACTTCAGTAACAGCTTGTTGGAAGAAAGTTATGTTTCGTGGTGTGAGAGGCGTGTAGAAATCCTATTGATAGAGATGAGTTTGACGAATCAAAATCAAGATCGAAGGGATCAAACCAACCTTCACAAAGTGAAATGCTCGCTCTCCCTTGGGAGCTTCGTAGAGTAGAATATTCGCCTTGGTCGCAATGGCGAGCATTCGGCCACCACGGCCAGTACTTCGGACGTCACCACTCCATAGTGCGTATGACAACACGGAAAGACTACTGAGCCTGGATCCAGGCGTTGCCAGCGGAACAAAATCGGTTGCCCATCGTAACGGAAGGTCGTCGATAACGTCCCACGTCGAGTCAACGGAGTCTGCGTGCTTTGGGGAAGATGGACGCTTGCTACCGGAGCCATTGGAGACCTGCCCTGTGCTCGCGGACGGGGAAAGGAGAGCTTGGTAGGAAAGGGACTGGTCTTGTGCATGATTGTTCGGTGATTCGAGCAGCGATTTGAGGCCGCGAGTGATGCTACTCGAAGGCCTGTGTTTCTTCGTAGGGGTCTGCTGAGCGTTCCAATTGGAGGGTCGACGCAAATCGAGTGGTCGCGAACCCTTGTGGCGAGAACGTTTGTGAGAATACGGAACTCGGCGTAAAAGTAGTGATACTTTACCTTTTGTGATATTGTCCATTTTGCCAGACTCGTCAGACTGGCGAGGTTATACATCCGGAGTACCCTCAGGGACTCGTTGTCTTTTCCGGAGGGGGATCCCGGCTCTGGGCCGACGAGTAGGAGGACAACACCTTGAGGTGTGCCCTCTCCAGCATCCTCGACCTCGAGAAGCGACATTTGGAAGACACTGGTCCAGAAGGTTAGCACACTTCAGCGACGATAGAGGGTCCAGTACCTTTCTCCGACCCAGATTGGAAACGCTTCAGCTTCCTCCGGACCCTTCAGAGTTATATCTCCATTCCCTGTCCATTGCCGCGGGAACATATCCAGCACAGAAAGCCCTTCGTCGTGTCCAATCAAGATCATTCTGTCACCAACCAATGGCAGAATACAACGAATGGGTGATTTAGTGTGAGGTAGGAATCGCGATCCAAAGGAATGCATCTTGAGATGGGTTGGATGAAGTTGATTACTGACAGGCGGAAGTGGCGGTAATGGTGCTACAGATGGTTCTTGCTGAACGAGCGTCTGAGAAGAAGTGTAAGACGAATTGTCGGACAGCGACAAACTACTCGTTTGTATCGTTAGAGCAGCTGGCCCCGGAGTCGGTGGTTGATTCGTGATTATGGGAACGTTGAGTTGGATATTTCCACCGGTCTCGGGGAGATACTGCTGAACTCTGAGGAAACTAAGAATCAGTTGAGAATGGCTCAACACTTACCATTTCATCATTGCCCCAACCTCTTTGTCGTCGTCTCTCGCGTTCTTCAGGCGTGATATCATAATACCGTTCTGCAGCTCTGTAAATATGTTCAGGAATATAATCCAATCACTCTGAGAGCAACTTACCGTTTCTCAATCCAGCCTCTCCATCTCCCGAACCTATGGGGAAAGCATGAGTACTAGAACAAAATGACATGCACGTATTATTAGCACCTCGAGTTTGGACCATTTTGAGCAACTAGATCATCGTATGTGGGTAGGTCGTCTTCACCAGTTCCTAAAGCAGCATCCTGCTCGACGTATTCTGACTGTGACATCCACAAAGATCTCCGGAAAGTGAAAGGGTCGCTATTGCTCGTCGAGGGTCGTCGTCAGAAATCGAGGGAGAGTTATAGAGCCGTCACGTGTAAATTTCCCTGCACTGCAGTGGTTGCTGCAGAGGCCAGAGCTGCTGCGCGGTACCTTGGATTCCCGCATTACACAGGTCGACAGTGGTTTCGGCGGCACCGCCTTTGAATCTGACGTTGGCATAGATGAACAAGATGAACAAGAGAAGAATTGTAACTTGATGCAACCCGGGATAAAATACAAGTGTTCGTGTGCAGTCGTTTCCATACAGTCCCGACCGATAGGTGATTCCGGATCGACCGTGTGAGATGAGCTCTCAGTGTATCCTAGTCTATCATAGGCTAACTACACCGGAGCGGTATGATACCCTTTTTCTCGAAAGGTAATCATCAACAGGTACCGTTGGGACGGACGCAAATCAGGTTTGGGTTGCATCGACGCATGCACTCTGGCTCTTCATCAATCAGATCATAACGGCTTACACTGAAGACTGAGAGGACATATTTACGACTATCATTCAACGTCGTTGACACGGAGACCAGGAGTATTCGAACAAAAACTACCGGTCACTGGCAGACTGAACAGAAGTGGGTGGGATTGAAGTATTTTGGCGCCCACTCTTCGGAGTTCAAAAATTGTTTGTCCCTTGACCAACAACCGACACAGTCGCGTTCCTCTCTCTCTCTTTTAACCCACCTCCTTCGATGAAATTGGCCTCTATATGATCACGAAGCCACTCCGGAATGCCCGCAGTTTGGTTTCCGTTTCATCTCTGTCTTTAAGCGTCATCCGAAGATTATCCAGGTCCCGGACTCTGCCCCCTCCCATTCTCGAACGAGATGATCTCCCAGAAACTGTTTTGAGCCTCAATGACGCGCCATCCTTGTCAATTCCTCAGTTTGGAACCCCCCAACAAATTGCGTGCTACTCTCGTTCATCTGTTTACAAGCACAAACCAAATAGCACCATCTCTCTTCGAAGGTTCGTTGAACCAACTTTGGGAACAAATCTTATGGAGGGAATGGAGTTATTTTTCAATCGACCAAAAGGAATTCTGAAACACATCGACAAGCCTATGCACCTGGACTCGTTGATGGAGGCGTGTGTGCACGAACGGGTTAGAGTGGGTTTCTTGAAAGCAGACGTTGTAACTACAAAACAGGCTATAGTCAGGTGCGCCTTGCCTATCTCGACTGTCTCCTCGCGGTTGAATTGTCTCCCTTCTCGTGAACAGTCTTCTGCACAGAAAAGGGTCATTCAACGTGTCCTTCATCGATGGGAAGTTGTATATTGACCAGCGTCCAGTCGATAAACAGTAGGCCAACCCCTCGGTTGTTGTATCGTTCCGGACTGATATTTGATCAAGGTGGACAATCAATAAAGATGGCTATATAGGGTGAGAGGCAACGTTCCTCTATTGGATTCATTACTTATGTCAGTGGACAGGAAATACGGATTCGAACTGGCCTGCACGGCGCGCCATCATCCAATGACGACCGAATTACATCGTCACCAGGCTCCCCATGGACTCAACGGCTGGCACAGCGTGGTATACAACTACATCGGGGGATTTAACCTTCTCATTTCCGGAGACATTCCCTGCGTCAAAGGTGAGAACACGCGCTGCGTTCTTCGAATAGCGCAACTTACCACGCTCATTAACAGCACCCTATACAGCGGAGCCTGCTAATTTCGTCGAACTGAAATGCAGAAAACTCGGATCCAATATAGAGTGAGTGAGGTCTTCTCCGTCGGCTTCCGGGCCCTCATCTTCTCTGCACCTCCAGGAAGGACTTGAAGGACTGGTACTTCCGCGCCCATGTCATGGGTTCTTCCGGCGTGTTTGTTGGATACCGAGACGAAGAACATGTGTTGCGCCAAGCAGAGTTCATCCCTACGAGCGAAATTCTCGGAAGGCTCGAGCCGTCGTGGAATCCGGAAGATAGCATCAATAGGCTTTTCCAGGTGCTGTATGTTCTCCGGCTGCACTGTCAGCAGGTTATGGATCAACGAGAGCTACGGAATGATCATGGAAGACAGGCCGTCACATGGAACATAAAGTTCCAAAGAGGTAAACTATGCATTCGGGAACTCTCAGAAAATGAGGCGGGGAAATTGAATGCGACCGAGGCGCTGCCTCAGACCCTACGTCAACGTGTTGGCGTCGTCCCCCGACTCTTGGTCGAAAACATGCGAAAATATGTCAAGACGAAAGCACTAGAGCCTTAAAGTAATTCAGTATTAATCAGTAAGTAGAATTGTACATCATGGATTGAACATGGGATAAAACACTTGATAACAAAGGCTGTGGGAGATGAGATCTCTACTACACTAGTGCTTCTTGAGCGCCTTTTGAGTCCGACGCAAATAATTACCTACCGGAGTTTTCCCACTCGCGTAGGCCCTGCCATTCTTACCCGCTTCCGCCCCTACAGCCAACATTCAACCTGACGGCGATGTCCCTTTACAACGAGAGCCTCAATGGCTCGCTGGAGGATCCTTCACCAGCTTACGACGACGTTGCGAGCGTAGCGAGGAGGTAAGAGGCATCAACGGATCGATTCTTGTCCAAAACATGGCTAATCGCGCTCATCGGTCTTTTGTAGTAATACTACCGCATCAAGCAGCTCAGCGGGAAGTAGCATAAGATGGCAGATACTGGACGACCCCGTAAAGTGAGCTTCAAGCTCATCCTTAGGGCAGAATAAACGAATCTCATTGCCCAGCACTGGCAGGCACATTCACACAACACCGTCACGCCGCCCTCCGTCCTCAACAGGACCGCGTACACGGATGGAGCGATACCAATACACCTACTGCCTCATTGCAGGTTCTGCGCCGTTGCAGTTCGTCATCTCGTGCGTAATGGGACTCGTCGATTGGACCAGATTTACCTGAACTTTGTTTTTTTCTAGAGTTGAGCCACTTCATGGGAAGGCTTCGCCCGGAAAATACACATTTAGATTATCATTGAAAATCGACAAAACAGAGCGCCCTCTCGATGAGCCCGTATCCCTGAACCTCTCCGTCGACCCCCGAAAGCTGCAGTTCGTCGTTTTGTGAGTGTGCTCAGCGCGGTCTAGTTCCTGTACCTATCAGCTGTTCCTGACCTGTGTTATAGCGTCTTTCCAGGAAAGTCAAGTCTACCCGTTGGCTGCTTATGGTCTTATCGAGTATGGCTGCGAGTCAATGGGGTTGACCATCGGCTGTTCGGAGACGACGAGCTGTGGGTTGGAAAGGATCCTGACTTCAGCTCACTGACGGATGCCTCGTATGCACGACTCAAATCTGTCGGATCAAACACACAGTTGTACGACGCGGTGGTTGGAGGCGCTCGGGTTCAATTCATTGTCAGGTAAGAATCTCTTGACCGAAACTCCCGCCCATGCCTGGGCAACTGGACCGTCCCCCCTCGATTATGCTCGGGGGACATGCGTTCAATATCCTCTTTACATTTTCGCTGACTCCCGGTGACACACAGGTGGCAACATATCGGAGAGGGGCTGTACAAATATTCCTTGGACTACGAAGCGTCTGGGGTGGGCGGCCCTCTCATTGAAGACTTTCGTCTCATCATTGAAGGCGATCCCCGCACCACGACATTCCTCATATAGTTGAGTGCGTTCGACATGTGTCTGCGGTCAGACTCACTCACCAGTCTCCAACCGTTCTACCTGTAGTACCGTTCCTATGAATTCAATACCGGCCGGCGCATCGCACCGACTGCGTGTTTGGCTAAAAACATTCCTCCCTCCCATACCCGACCCTACCTCAAGATCATATCCTTTCACTGACGCATATATCTACCAGCGGATATATAAGTCGGACACCCTCAAGCTCGGATCATGCCTCGACTTCAATTCCGTAGGATCGAAGATGGTTATGGGCCAGGGAGCAGGCCCGCCGAAAATCTTCACTGTATCCCAGCATCGGGATTCAAGATACGACTCAAAATCTGCGGTGAACATTGGATGATACTTTATTTATGTAACTTATGCATACTACGACGGATATCTCACACTCCCTTAGGCATAATCTTGTATATTATAGCGAATGACTGCAGGATTGCACGTTAGATAGTTTCCACTCATACTGTATAAACGATCATATATGTTATGTATCCTTTATGGGCCACTGTTCGTTTCGGGAATAAAAAAAGGCGTCACTTTCATCACCTCCATGAATCAACCACGCCTTGATAAGTACACGAGCATAGCACGATCAGAGCACCCTTGCTGCGCCGAGCATTATTCCCAGCACGACTACGCCTAGTCCTTTGATGTTCATATTCAATCCTGAAACGCCATTGTTATTGCCGCTCGTCTGCGCCGGGGGGCTCTGTGTAGGGGACGATGGACTCGTTGGAGTCTGCGAAGCGGTCGTCTGCGAAGGAGAGGTTGATGGAGGCTGGAGGGTGGATGGGTTGAAAGACGAAGACGACCTATTGCTGTCTTGTCCAGGGAGCGTGACTCGAGGAACATCACGGCCCTGAGCAGCGCAACTGCTTATGAAGTCTGTTCACGACCATACGGTGAGTTTGGAAAGGAAAACTTGGGTTGACGGGAAAGACGAACCGTCAATCGTTCTCTGAGGTATTGCGTAGTCTTGGATACCCTGATCGACTCCAATGCAAAGAAGACAATCTCTAATGCCCGTGACGAACTGCTCCGTGCAGCATTGGTCCGCTGGGCAATTACTCTGATGAAACTAGTTTTAGATTCGGTCAGAGGGTAGTACATAGGGATCTTCTCACTCCAGTAAGTGCGGGTGCTACTGGCTTGCACTCATTGTCCTGACAATGCTGAGGAATATTCAGTTGTCGGCTGAACAGCGTCATCGGAGGGCTGCTGAGGGCAACATTGGTGAGGGAGGCAAGAGCCAATGTAGACAGGAGCAGACGCATGCCGAGATGTGGGTGGAGGGTGAGGAGCAGAGGAGCTGGGAGAAAGAAGGAATCCCCGTGGTCCTTTAATACAGTCGGCCATTTGACAAAGCTTCGGACAGGGACAGGTGATACGCTGTGATATGAATCGGGATATGGCCGTGCTCGCTTAGGCTTGAAAAGTGGGCGCTGTCCCGGGGTTTGAGATTCAGCACTAACACCGTGGGCGTTCTTACGAAACGGAGATTGCCCTAAAAGCCAGGATCTAATGCGTTGATAGAAGTTTTTCAATCCCAAGTTCGCAGAAGACATGTGCGATATGTGCTCACCTGGTACTTGTAATCTTGAAAGCTTCGAAATTCGCCAAAGGCATTATGTACAGGGAGTGCACTATTCTGGACGCATCAGGACGCATCGCCTGCAGGTTCTACATGGCTCTCAGACTCTCTTTTGGAGAGCCAATAAGTTTCGAGAAGCCCCCTGGGTCGGTTGTTTGCGCGAACGCTGGGGTATTCTTCAAGGCCTTGATCTATTTAACAGGGCTCCGTGAGTTGTCCCTGATGAACAGTTCTAAGGAAGGTAAATCCCAGGATCCAGATTTCGTCAGTTGACAACGAATAAGAGCTTCATTTCGTCTGACCGATGGAATCATACTGCTATGGCATTGCCAATGTAAATGAGTGAAGTGTGGATGATAATCTGGCGTGCGGCCAAATGATGACGGTAAGGAACAAGGGAAACGACCAAATTGAAACAAATGGTCCGAGTCGCTCTCATTGATTGAGACGGTCACCACCTCCCACCCACGACGAGCTCAAGCTCTTCTCACGATTGAATCGTTGAGTTCACTGTCATGTACGGCGTCCGCAGGTTTCTCGGCGCAGCCGCTGGCATTGGCCAACAATCACAACCACAGGAATCGTCACCTCCTCCTCCAGCACCTCTCAGCATTGTCAAGTCAAGTTCGACTCCTTCCGAATCTCCTTCCGCATCTCCCTTTTCATCACCGGTCCAGACCACTACCGCTCTGCAAATAAAGAAACATGGCCCCAAACCGTCCGTTGATTCCTTCTCAGAGCCCCGTTCTTCACCATCCGTGTCCCCCGTGAGCTCACGAAACGGCCCGTTACCACCTATTCCTCCCCTCAATTCGCAACCTGTGGCAGGTCCTTCATCACCCCAAAGACCTCCCATCTCTCGAGTTCAAACAGCCCGGAAACCTGTTACATCACAGCGCGAAAGTTCGGATACGACGAAGCGTACTTCTGGTATACTCAACATCCGCGACGAGCTTCTTTTTGGTTTGCTAGCCAGCGAAGCAGTCGTCGACAGCAAGGACTTTGAGATATTAAGTGCAGAAGAGGTCGAGGATCTCAAGAAGGTCAGTCCTTACTCAAACGCCTGCGTCGTATGCAAA
>JANHQD010001060.1:0-65602 GCA_024721195.1 Marasmius sp. AFHP31
AATCTCGTCAATCACAAAGGACACGAAAAGCCCGTCAAGGAGGCTTACGAGAGGATCGTCGAGCAGGTCAGTGAAAACAGCTCCGTCGCGAACCTATCTGACACCTTTCCAGCTAAACTTGCCTCAAGTCCGCTACCAGTATTTCGATTTCCATACCGAGTGTAAGAACATGCGATGGGATCGAATCAGCGTGCTTGTCGACAAGGTCGAGGATGATATTCGCAAATATGGGTCAGTCAACGGGTCTTACACTGGGGATGGCAGCTAATCATGTCGCCATACAGTTACTTCCACCTAGGTGGTGACCAATCATCGCCAGTGCGGCTTCAACAAGGAGTGGTTCGAACTAATTGCATGGATAACCTCGATAGAACCAATGTCGTACAAGCGGCTTTGGCGAAGGAGGCTCTGATGAAGCAACTCCGAGATGCCGGGGTCTTACCCGACGACAAAGGCGTGGATGACTACGAAACTCTCAGCAAGGACTTCAGGGAGAGTAAGTAGCGTGTTGAACGCCTGTCTTTTCCAAATACTCATTGTGTTATCCCTCAGTCTGGGCTGACCACGCCGACAACATTTCCAAGGCATACGCAGGGTCTGGTGCCCTCAAGTCTGATTTCACCCGAACCAACAAGCGCACCCAGAAGGGTTTGTTGGAAGATGGTGTCAAATCGGTTTTGAGATATCTCAAGAACAATCACTTCGACGGTGCGAGGCAAGATGCGTTTGACTTGGTTACCGGCAATTGGGTACCACGAATGAATCCTTCAAGTGCTATCTTCTTGATAACAGACCCGAGGTCCTTGGTTGTCCGCTCCGTGAGTCGACTGAAGAAGTCTTCTGGGTATCACGCTCATTAGAATACCACTTTCTAGATGCCGGCGATAGCCTCGTTCTCCACGTTCATGATCTGCGCTGGTATGACTCTACCTCGCACATCTGGTAAACCGATTCCTTACTCCCGTTAGAGTCGAACTGATAAACGATTCTCGATGCCAGACTATTCTCTCCTCTATTACTTCATCCTTTGGTTCACTTTGTTGGCCCTCTCAGTCGCTTTCATCTTCATACACGGAATCTTGTACGTTTCGTGGCCACGACTCATCCCCCTCACCGATACCATCTATTATGACGGTCCCGGTTTCCGTTCAGCCCGTCATGGGATGGGCTTGAGTGGTGAGATGAGCATAGGAGGTAAGAGTGCGAAGTATCTGAACAGCGGCAGAAGGAGAGCGCATAGTAAAGCTGGCATAGAGGAGGGGAAGAGGGTTGACTAGAAGTATCTTGTCGCCATTACATCTAATTATTATGCGGACTCCAATGCCAGGATTTATTCTCGTTTCGGATTTGATGTTCTCCAAGCAGACTCACTTGAGCGGCAAAATATATCACCGGCGATCCCTGGGCCTTAGGCTTAGGTAGGCAAACGGATTCTTCAACTTGAAGCTTGCGAAAACTTTTTCCAAGTACCGGTTGAACGTTGGCAATTCACATCCCGCATCAACCGGGCCGCCACGGTGGGAAAGCGTGATACGAACCAATTTTTTATTCGCCATCAATCAACAAAGGGCTTTCCACACCTTCACACCCACACTCCTTCCAGCCAAAATGACCAAGGGAACGAAAAGAGCCTCTCCCGGAGCTGACGATGAGAAAAGCCCTCTCGCCTCCGTCGAACTTTCTGATGAGGACGCCAAAAAGCTGGACGATGTCCGCAAGGACATCCAACGCGCGGAGTTGATCCTTGGTGCGTAAAAACGCTCCCCTTCTCGTGTAGCCCTGCTGATAATAGTGGGCGACAGAGCGAGAGGCTCAGAAGAAACTCATCCCTGTGTACGAAAAACGTCGTCAAGTGGTCAAGACGATCCCCAAATTCTGGCCCATCGCCCTCCTCAACCACTCTTTGTTCGCTATCCACGCACAGCACACCGCTGATCAGCTTGCACTTTCCTACTTGGAGGACTTGTGGATTGACCGCGACCCCAACGAGCTGAGATGCTATACCATCGAATTCGTCAGTCCTTTCTTCCTGCATGGTTTGAAAAGCGTGGCATGTTTGCTTACATACCCTTTTTTTTTGCTGTTCTGTGGCCCACAGCATTTCAAGGAAAACCCTCACTTCCACGATAAAGTCCTCAAGAAGGAATACAAATACGTCCCAGCTCTCGCTGCTGCTGGAGATCAGGCCGATGCCGATGGCATTACGGAGTCCATGCTGGACTTCTCTTGGGAACGCGACGTTGAGCCATCAGTCAGTTTTTGCCGCTTTCCCTCCGTTTCCCCCTGACCGACCGCGTGACTTTTTTAGGCTACCACGATCAACTGGAAGGATGCCGACAAGGCTTTGACCAAGCTGTACCCCAGGAAAGTCAGCGATGATGATGACGAGGACCTTGATGAGCCCACCGATGCCGGTAGCTTCTTCAACTTCTTCGAAGAGAAATCTGACCCTCTCGAGGTATGGTGCTTCCCTTTTTTGCTGTGATATACGACATGTACTGACTGGGTAACAATTCCCCTTTCCAGGTTGGATTGAACATCGCGAACGAGATATTCCCCGAAGCGATTGACTACTTCCTCGGAACCGCAGGAGGTGACGACCTCGACTCCGAGGATGAGGAGGACGATGACGACGATGCAGAGGAAATCGACTTGGAGAAGCCCAAGACGAAGAAGCAGAAGGTTTAAAGGACAACTCTACCAAGTTTTCCCTTGTTCTCCACTTAGGATACCCTCCCGACCTCGCATCTCTTCCCGCAACTCGGCATGTCACGTTCAATCTACACACAAAATTTCAGGTTCCTCAACGATTTAATATATCATCAATCACAATATCTTTTGTATACATGATACGCGGTCAAAGTCGAGAACGTTCGTGCCGCTGCTCCCGACGTCGGCTACCACGGATAGGTCGGTGTTAAGGCTCTCGTGCACGGAAGCAGTGGATTCGGGGCTTCCAGCATGCCAATAACGCCTGTCTCACCATCGTAAGGTTGGTCTTGGGTTCGCCTTGCTCGCCTGCGTGCTCCCAAGCGTTTGCATAACTTCGTGCTGCGCGTGTTGCGTATAAGTTGGCTCTGGCCGACAACGCTCCTGGCCGAACTGCGAACCGAGCGTTGAACTTGTGACTTCAACATACGGGAGTGTGAAACACATGGACGATACTTAACTTAGTCTATTTTTGTTGATCATTCCGTGCGTTGCAGCTGATGCACTGAGATGAAAATCAACAAACAACAAACTGCGGTAATTCTGCAATCTCTGAGAGAAGTTGTGTCCATAAAGAGCTAGTCGGGCAGTCACCCTCGGTCTAAGTGAGCGACAAGACTAGGGAGAAAATTGAGCGGAAGAAAGCTGACGAGCTTTGGGGCATTCGGGTAACCGTACTTTTAGGGGGACAATTGCTTCGTGGAGCTCAGGCGAAGAGGGTAATCTTGCCGGTCTATACTTAGATCCAAAAAAATTGTGTTATAATCAGATCGCCATTTTGTTGCAGCGTGTCTCTGAACCCCCTCTTCCTTCTCGACCACCATCATGAGGTTCTCTTCGTCGAATGCCCCTGTTCTACTCACCCTCGCCGCCGTCCTCCCCATCGTTAATGCTGCCAAAGTCGACATTCAGAACCGCCAAGCAAGTAGTGCCCCGTCGTCGGGAGCGCCCGCAGGACCGTCCTCCGTTCGTACTGGCGCCGCGGCTTCCCTCACATTCTCTCTGGCTTCAGTAAATCCTACAGCCATTCCAATATCGTCTATCTCGGCCACAATGTCGACAGTACCGACAATCGCTTTGCCTTCGACGCCAGCTGCTGGTGCTGTCCCAACTGTCGTGTCTGGCGCACCTGGCTTACCGGATGGTACGATGTTTTCTTGGCAATGACGCGCTTGTTGCACGTTCTCACCACGACGCGCTCAATTCAAAATCCATAGCCAGCACCATCGACCCCCGCAAGTATCCAGCTTTGGACACAAAACCACCTTTAGATTCCCCAGAAGTTCAGGCATGGAAACAGGAAGTCGCCAACTCTGGCGTAAACATCCCAAACATTGCTCCAACAGTGCCAGGTAGGTCCTTGCTTCGATGCTAGAGCTTGAGCTTCAATTGACACGCCACAATTTCAGGTGGATGTCCTGCCAATCCTCAGGCAGTAGCAGATCAAAGTCGGTGTTGGTGGACATGCGGCGGATGTACTCGTCCTAGTGACATATCGGAATGCCCGAACAAGGTACGTTGTCTTGAGCTTCGTTGGTTGGTCGCAATACTAATCTTGTCGTAGAACACCTGGGGATTAACCTGTAAGCTCCTTTTCAACCCTTCCTGAGGTCGTAAAGTATGACTCATTCTCCCCTTTCTATCCGTGCCTTTGGGTTCGCAGTCGATGATGGACCGGGCTTCTATACCCCCAATCTACTAGAATACCTCGATTCAGTGCAACTCCATGCAACATTCTTCGTCGTTGGATCACGATGCATTTCAAACCCTCGAGAATTGCAGTTGGAATACATGCGCGGACACCAAATCGCCGTTCATACATGGAGTCACCCGCCATTGACGACGTTGACGAATGAAGAGATCATCGCCGAGCTGGGTTGGACTCGGAAGGTCATAACAGATACATTGGGCGTGACACCCCTCGCAATGAGGCCCCCTTATGGCGATATAGAGTACGTCCAATTACGTTCATGCGACAATCGTGAAGCTCAGGGTGAATCTACAGTGACCGTGTTCGTGCTATCTGTCAGGCTATGAGTACGCTTTTCTCCGTTATTGGTATCGGCCCACCCTTGAACTCGATGTTTCGTAGACTTGACTCCTATCATGTGGACAAGAGCAGGAAATGCCGTCTTCGATACGGATGGTGAGTATTCGGACACACTTTCGCCCACACTCGGACTGAACGTGAAACATCGTCTTAGATTTCAACGTCCACAACGGCATGTCAACGACTCCACAGGTGCTCAACAACTGGAACGCAATCCTTGGAAACGCTTCAACAATGAACAACGGGTTCATCGTCTTACAGCATGATCTCTTCCAGGAGACCGTGGACATCGCGACAGGATACATCTTACCAGATGCCATGAAGAAGGGACTGACCATCCAACCTGTGGTTTCTTGCTTGAACAAGCCTTTGAACGATGCGTACCTCCAGACGAACGATAACAAGACCAACCCTCTTCCTCTTACTGGTCAGTTTGCCTCTCAGCTTTGTTTTTTGAACGGATGCTCAATGACGCATTACTCATATCAACAGCTTCCGGTGTCGCTACCCTGTCTTCCGGTGCTCCTGGATCTGCGCAGGCAACGGGTGCAGTTGGAAGAAATGAAGCAAAACGTAATACCCAGCTTGGTGTATCAACGGCTCTCGCCGGGTCGGCGTTGGGAGTGCTAGTTTCGATGTGGCTATAAGCGTACAAAAACGCGTATCTACATATTCCGCATCCTTCGTCTTGGTGTCATCGCGCCCTCCTCACATCTAGGCATACTATTCTTGTATTTCTGCTTTCTCCCCCCCTTTTGTTGTGCAGACGCTTTGTTCGTTATTTCTTGACTTTTCGGACGCTCTTCGCGTACATCTCGTTCATCGTACTCACTTCTTTCCTTGGCAAAGGCCGAACCCGGCCACCCACCACCTTCTATAGAACCTGTCACACTCGCTATACGGACTTTAATGACACGTACTTACTCGATGACCAATGAAGCTAAGATTGACATCTCGGACGCAATATGAGCTTTAAGGAAGTTCTCGTGATCATGTCCAGCTGGCGAGGCAACTTGTAGCCATATGGATCAACTTCCCCGATAGGGGGTTCAACTCGACGCTCAAACCACACCAGGGAAACTCTGTACGTTTGTGGTCATCAACATAAATACGTGTTGTTGGCAGCTTGACATCTAGAGTATTCGAGTATGGTAATCAGTAAGGTAGAGGAGGTAGATATGTGTGGGCGATGAGAAAAATAAAGATGAGGGTCATAGCTACAGGTGCGGAGGAAAACATCATGATACTGGGAACGAGAGATTGAGAGAAGAATAGAGAACGAGGTGAGTGTATCGCACGGGATAGAAAGAGGAAGGCATGAAGAGGACGGAGCGGTGAAGGAGGGGTAGCTGGAGATAAGAAAGGGCGGCAGATTGACAATGTTTGTGTGGGTGACGGGGCGAGAGGCGGAAGGCGAGGGCAGAGAGTAGTGGGCGCGAAGGGAAAAGAAATACCGTACTTGTATCGTACACGCAGAACCAGTCCATCGTAGCACTGACGGCCAAAAAAAACAATAAAGAAGATAGAAGAAAGAGAGCATGCAGACGCATCTAGGGGGTATAGATGGAGTCGAATGAACCCAAAAAAAGTACAACAAAAAAGAACCCAAATAAACAACGGAAACGTTATGAACAAGAAATAAAGAATAAGATAAGATGAGGGACATAGTCGCAGTCGAGCTCTAAGTTCCTCAGCGGGGCTTGTGGTACATGCCCGTACAAGGCCCACCAGGAAGATGGTCGACGCGAACGAATTGGAAGTCTATCTTTAAAAAAGAATGTCTGTGGCTCGGGAGTAAACTTTGCAGAAGAATGTCCCACGTCCTACAGCTAGTAGGACCTTCGAACGTCCAAACCTCGCCCTGGATCTCGGCATCTCTTAAGATGCTCAATGAATGTCCTCTTTACCAGTCATCGCAAGGACCATCGACTTCGGTTATTGTAAGCCATTCGTGATCCACCCTGTCTCTGGCCGATGCCCGCTTCTTGAAGTCGATAGTCAACATTGGGAGCAAGAAGTCGCATAATGCATCTGAGTCTGCCTCCGTGTAAAGATATTTCTCAATCATGACTCGTTTCAGAGGCCACGGCTTGAGTGACTTAATGTACCGGAGATTGCCTGATATCACCATTAGTCTATCTACAAAGCGGAATATTGTGGATTTCACAGACCTTGGTGATCAAACAAATCGCGGCTGTATTTTCCGCCCATCTTTGCTTCCAAGGGATAATCACCCAGCAATTCGATTATTTGTGCCATGTGATCGTCGTCCTTCGTGAACAGCTCGCCCTGTCCTTGAGGGTCAAAGAGGTACTCCCCAGCAAGTAGCTCGAAAATCTACAGACGAAGAATTAGATAGTCCAGGCAACGAATGCGAAGAACAGCACTTACCACACAAGCCACACTCCATACGTCCGCAGTTGCATCCCAATCCTTCCTTCCGACGATGGCCTCGGGTGCACGATACTGGCGGGTTTGAATTTCTTCGGTATAATGCTTTTTGGATGGCGTAGCATTTCCAAGATCCGCGATCTTTATTGATATTGGTGGGGGCATGTGTGCGGGACGTATTATAGATAATTCCGGGACTGGGACGGGAGTAGTTTCAGACGCGGTATGGTGAGATGTCGAAGGGACGTCGACGGGCTGTGAACCGGTGAATGACGAGGCAAGTTCGTTTGGTGAAGGAGGAGGGGCTGCTATGGGCGATCCTGTGGGAGTGACGTCCAAGGGTGCCGAGGGAATTATCACCTTGGGGGGAGTGACCTTGCCTTTTCCGCGAGAATTGCTCTTCACGACTGACGACAATGGTGACTTAACAGAGTGTTTCCCCGCGGTCGAACTGTGGTTCTGCAGTTGCGTGGACAGTTGAGAGGGTTTGTTGGAAGCTGCCGTTGGAGCGCGCGGCGCCGTTTGGGATAGTAGAGAAGGGTTGTTGAGATGGGGAGGTCGGGTATTTGCCATGGGCTTGGCAGTGAAATCCAACGCCGACGTCTCATTAGTTTGAGATGGGTCCATCGACGCTTGGGCTTTACTTTCATCGGAATGAACGGTCTCCGAGGGCGAGGGACGGGCAGCTGTCACTGTGGCTGACGAGCTTTCGGACTTGGGTGCTTCCGAATTAGCTGTACTTCGACCACTGTTGGCCGCCGCAAGGTGGAAGTAATCTTGCCCTTCTTCCTCACCACCTGCTGTAACCGCCGTGGACACAACTACAGCTGGTGCGGGAGCCGCCACCCCTGGGTCTTTCCATGAACCTGACACACCAGAGTGAGATCGTGAATGTGTTTGAGGACCATGGTTCGTCTTGGAACCATCGCTGCTTGAGGACGACTTGTAGGAAGACCCGAGCGAGAATGAAATCTTATCCTTCCACGACGACTTCAAGGACAATTTCTCCCTCCAAGAGGATGACAACTCCGAGTCATCTACCTTCTCCTTCCCCTTGGAATTCTTCATCGGTACACCCACACGATCGTAAACAAGATGATCTGCGATCGAAGGCATAACGTGAACTTTGGACTCTGTGACCTTCCTTGGCATTGTTAGCACACTTCCGATCGCATTTCCGAGGGAATGGGAGAGAGAAGTGGGCGGCGTGCTGTAATTGCTGCCGTATCCTGCGCCGGTGGAGTGCGTTGAAGAAGCTATGGAAGAAGAGGAGGAAGAGGTAGACGGGGAGTTGATGTCGCCGGTGGTTTGCTTTGACGTGGGTGGAGTAGGAGAAATCTTGTTTGGGTTGACGTTCGGGGTGGACTTACTCGTCTGGAGAGGATTGGGATTGGACATTGACAGGCCGCTGGGGACCTTTGGTGCACTGGAGCTGAGTTTAGGTGCACTGGAGGCATTGCTAGAAGGATCGCCCAGTCGTGTCATGTGCATTTGTGCGATGTAGGAGCTGGCGGCGCTATTTGGCCCGCTACCGCTGCCTGCACTGGCACCGAGGCTCATACTTATCCCGTTTCGCCCATGTACACCAGCACTACGGCCTGGACTCGATAATGGCTGAGATTCAAAGATCTGGACCTGGCGGCGAGATCCACGTTGGCTAAGCGGGATGCTCACTCCTGTGCGTGATCTTTGAGGAAGTGGGACTCCCACTCGGCGAGATGTAGGAGAGGGACTCTGAAGAAGTTCATTGTAGATGTGAGCCTCGATGTCAGGAATGGAGATTACTAAAAACAGTGAGATTCGTTGCCAGTGGGACGATAGTGACCACTCACAGATGTTCTCTGGCTTGATATCAGTATGAACTAGATCACACTCGTCGTGCAGATATTGGAGACCAAGGAGAATCTGCTTGGCGATGAGTTTGACAAGTGACCGAGGTACACCCTTTTTGCGATTACGTTCAATCAATGCAAGCAGGTTCTCCCCAAGAGGTTCAAAAACGATGCAGATGTGTTGAGCTTCAGGACCTTGATGTGAGAAGGAGTCGAGGAACGAGACGATATGTTGTCGCCCGGGATGTGAGGGCGAAAAAGAGGCTACCCGTGACAAAAGTTTGATCTCGTCTCTCGCTGTCTCAGCATAACGACCAGCGGACTTGACTATCTTGAGAGCAGAGTGGTAATTGGAACTGATGCAAAACCAGGGTTATATGACGAATAAAGATAGAAGGTGAGTGTACGCACTGCCCGTCCTTGACTAACCATACTGTCGAAAAATGACCCCATCTACAGCGATGATGCAAAATTACGTGCGGCGAACGAGAGAAAGAAAAGAATAGGACTCACCCCAACTTCCTTATAACACGATATCGACCATTCTTGAACGTATCGCCAACTTTGACCTGAAGATAACCGCCTGCGTTATAATCTGCTGGGCTTTCTTCGTCTTTGGAAGGAGGTTCCTCGACTGGCAGGATCTTTGGGCCGCTGGAGGTGACGACGTATTGGTACTTTGCGCAAGTGAGCTTGTTGGCCATGTAATGAGACTGCAAAGGGAAGCAGCTCGTGCTCAGCGACAAAGACGACGACGGCGACTAAGTAGTGGTTTGAACCAATCAACGAATCGGATATTCACAAGCCCCCGGGCCCTACGAGTGACTCCCAAATAACTTATGTAAGCAGCCCACAACTCATGCCTCCGCTACCGTCTCGGCCTCGGATTCCTCATATTCCAACCGCCTGTTCCTCGTGCAACACTCCATTAGAATTCCCTGCTCCTTCACCGCAGCCTGCTAACGGTTTCTTGCTTCAAGTCCAATGCTTTTCATGTAATTCGACCTTCAGTCATGCATTCTATCCTTCACAGATCCCCGCACAACCTACTATCTACCCTAATAATTCATCCGGTCCTTCGTCCAGCTCTGCCGCACCACCCCGGAAGGGCAGAAAGATAGGCACAGATGAAAGACCTCTAGAAACCGGGTACTACGATATCCTCGGAGTCCCCGTTACTGCAACTACAGATGACATTAAGAAGGCATATCGTACGTCTATCCGCAATCCATACGGGTTCGCTGATGTTCTGAGATTTTATTGTCTACAGGTCGCTTAGCGATAAAACATCATCCAGACAAGAATCCTGACGATCCGCAAGCTGAAGAGAGATTCAAAGCTATTGCCATCGCCTACCAGACTTTGTCCGATCCTGCTTTACGCCACAAGTACAATGAATTTGGTCCGAAGGAATCCGCTCCAGAAGGCGGCTATGTCGACCCAGAAGAGGTGTTCTCTGCTATCTTTGGTGGAGAGCGCTTTGTCCCCATCATCGGCCAGATTAGCCTGGCACGAGACATGAAGACCGCATTGCAAGAGGCTGAAGAAGCCGATCCAGACGGTGACGGGAAGCGGCTCAAAGACTCTAAAGGAAGGGACATTCTCACCGAGGAAGAAAAGGCCAGAAAAGACGAGAAGGATAGAAAGAAAGCAGCCGAGGTTCGTACCTTAGATCATGCATGGATGCTGTATTGTTCTGACCCCTTGCTTCTTTCTTTAGCGAGCCGCCGCGAGGGCTGAGCGCGTTAATAAATTGGTGGAAAATCTGGAAAGAAAACTCAGTATATTTACGGAGTCTGCCACCGGCGTCAACGATCAGGATGTCACGAGAAGCTGGAAGACAATATGTGAACTCGAGGCAGAGTACGTGCGGGCCGCTGTCATTCTTTCTTATAACTAACATGAATGTGACAGGGATTTATCGCATGAATCATATGGCGCAGACCTTCTGCAGGCGATCGGCTTCGTGTATGTCTCCAAAGCCAAGCATTATCTCGCCACAAATCAGAGCTTCCTCGGAGTTGGTGGCTGGTTGCATAATGTCCAAGGGAAATACCACGTCTTTAGCGAAACGTGCGTGTCCTCCAACGATAGGGTTTGACGGGTACTGAGAAGGACGCACAGCGTTTCTACGCTTCGCTCCGCGATCGAGCTCAAAGCTGTATTTGACCAGATTCAAGCGGCTGAAAGGGCCGGTAACCTTTCTCCGGAAGAGAAGAGGAAACTCGAAGAACAAGCGGCAGAGAAAGGTTTGCAGGCACTGTTCAAGGTAGGTGTAGTCGACTACAGTATTACAAGCACGTCTACTCATGTTTCTATAGGGAGCGAAGCTTGAAGTCGAATCAGTCTTGCGTGAAACATGCGATCGTGTACTGGAAGATCCTACGATAACGGCCCACAAAGGACAACTACGAGCGACCGCGTTACAGATACTAGGGGATGCCTATATGAGTGTAGCTAAACGTGAAGGGGCCGGCTCACAGAGTCACATTCCCGGTCAGCGCCCTAGTCAACCGCCGTCAGGATCATCTGGGAAAGGTGCCACATGGGACGATAGCGAATACGTACGAGTGGACACGAAAAGCAGTCGGGCAAGAGACAATCGTTGAGTTTTGGCAAGTACCTCATTCTGATTCAGCGAATTTGTGGATACATTATTGTATAGAAGGACTGATAACTCTCCTAGATACACCTTGTACCATAACCATTGTAATCCTAACTATCATCTCACGACACCCGAACATACCACCTATGTCGGCCACGATTGCCAAAATTTCTCGTTACAAAGGCTCCAATAGGCGAATGTTCGGCCGACGTCATGATGCTCGATGGGGAGGTACTTCAACAGATGCTCCCAATCTTCTGATGTTTATGTCGTGCTAGAATAGGCTCACCGGTTTCCCCTCTATCTGCACAGGCCGTTTCCTTGAACTGCGATACAGTCCGTTGTATTTGTGTTTGTGCGATAGGTCTGGATCTCCGCTACATCTCTCCTATTATCGACCACCTCCTCGAAAAAAAAGAGACTCTCGCAAGTCAACCTCAACTTCAGCGTCGGTCTTTGCTCTCTATAGATAGTAACACCTGAGTCGGACACACTCCTGTACCCCTTCCGGTATGCTCAGCTGCTCACGGAGAACCTTTCGTATCATATGGCGGCTTCGTGCCTAGCCATCTCAGATGTCTATAAAACTGCTGTAGAAGGCTCTTGTGCTTCATACAAACGCAATGCTTTTTTCACCATACTCATTCATTGCCAAGGGATCGGTCATTTTATGTCTTACCTCCATCGGTCCGCAAAGTTCTCCCGCGTTTCGTTATCTTTGTCGCGCTCACTTGCAGTCTCCGTAGCATGCAGCCAATTTGTGGACTGGCCTCCGGGTCCGGGACAGCTCCTGGAGCCCCAGCAACCTGACTCGGAGCTCACAGCCATAGTCAACCAGGTTGACCCCGCCCGTATCGAAGCGATTATAGAGAAGCTTGTCTCTTTTGGCACACGGAACACACTCTCCAGCCAAACCAACGCCACTCGGGGCATCGGGGCCGCGCGTGACTGGATTGCTGATCAGATGCGCACCTTTGCAGCCGCCTCTAGTGGGAGAATGAATGTCACTGTTCAGACATTCCGTGCAGCCTCCGGAAGCGGAGTGCCACAGGGAACTGTACTCAGCAACGTTTTCGCTACGCTACGCGGTTCCCAGGAGCCGAATCGCGTTTATGTCGTGTCGGGCCACTACGATTCGCGAAACAGCAATGGCAATGACCCCGATGGAGATGCGCCTGGGGCAGACGACGATGCGAGCGGTGTTGCCGTGTCGATGGAGTTGGCGAGGATTATGGCCACTCGCCAGCCAAGAGCGACCATCATCTTTGCTGCAGTCGCCGGTGAGGAACAGGGCCTGATTGGTTCGGCTTTCATGGCGCAGCAGCTCAAAAGCGCGGGAGTCAATGTCCAAGGGATGCTCAACAACGACATCGTTGGCTCGTCAACCGCAGAAGACGGAGTCACGAAGGATCCATTCGATATCAGGATGTTTGTTCAGGGGATTCCCACTCAGACAATCAATACTTCTCAGATCTCGACCCTCGTACGTGCTGGGGGTGAAAACGACTCACCCACCAGGCAACTTGGACGGTTCGTCGCCGAGGTTGCCTCGAATTCTGTCACCAACATGACCGGTAGGTTCCAAGGCGACTGTGTCATTACCAAAATCCACTAATCACCGGCACCTTTTCGTCAATCCCAGTGCAACCAGTGTGGCGCGCAGATCGCTTTGGCAGGGGTGGTGATCACCTTTCGTTCATCGAAAACGGCTTCCCTGCAGTACGCTTCACTGAGCCAAACGAAAACTTTGCTCACCAACATCAGAACGTCCGTGTACAAAACGGCGTTCAATTTGGAGACCTGATCCAGTTTTGTGACTTCGAGTTCAACGCTCGAGTCGCGAAAGTGAATGGCGCCGCTTTATGGTCATTGGCTCAGGCTCCTGGTACCCCCACCCGCGTCACATCAAATACGGGTACATTGATCAACAACTCTACTTTGACTTGGACCTTGGACTCGCAAGCTGCCGGATATGAAGTTGTGTGGAGGGCATCCGACGAACCTCAGTGGACCCATGTGCTTCCGGTTGGCAAAGTGGACAGGGCGACCATACAGCTGTCGCACGATAATGCGCAGTTTGGGGTGAGGGCCGTTGGTTCTAATGGCTTCCGGAGTCCCGCTGGTTTCCCCTCTTAGTCGACGTTTTACGATAGGAAACTGAGACGCGAGTAAAAGTCTTTCCCTGTATTTGATCCACTTATTCATTCGAATTCAAGTGGTTGACGTTGTTCATGAAAAAAATCACGACGAAAAATGGAACTACGTTCACATTGCCGGAGAAGAGAACTTGGACTAGCATAATATACAAACACACACGATACACACACAATACAAAAATTTCCTTCTAGTCTGCCTCCTACACTTACATCCGAGTGGGTGTGAATACACCGTGGAACCCAATCGGATATACTGTCTCCATCTCTGCCCTGGCAAGCTCCTTCATATCCTTTGCGTTCAGTATGATCAACATACTCCTCGCTTTCTCTCCGTCCAACACCACGCTCAAAACGACACCATCATCTTCGTCCTGCGCACCGGGCCGCGGTACAAAGATCGGTTCGCTAGGAGTGTACCCGGGCACTTGCCAGGCTAAATGACCTCCCTCGGGGGTATCCATATCCACTCTAATAATACGGTCAGCGAATGTATGGTGTGAGCGAGGGTCGAGTTTGTTGATTCCGTACGCGTAACGATACGGACGCTGGTAATGGCCTGGATTGATTGTGGGTAGTTCGATAGACTCATCTTGTTGGAGAGTGAATTCGATTTTGGTGGGACGCGCAAATTTGGGCCCCGAGGTCACCGAGGCAAGACGGAAACGACGGGCTCGTCCCATGAGCATGGGGGTTTCGGCATCCAAGCTGCGTAGCTTATCCAAGTAGAGACGTTCGATCACTGCATGGTCCTCGTAAACGGACATATCAATGATGATATCGTCCTTGCTAGGGTCGTCAAACGCGTTGAGCTGGTGGAAACAGAAGAAGGGAGGTGTCTGAGGGGAATACATGAGTGTTTTGATTGTTACAAATGCAAGAAATACGAACCTTGTATCTGGCCACAATTCCGCCCTTTTTGCGGTCGATCACGTAGAAAATGCTGTCGAGGGAAGGGTTCCATTTCTTCTCGATCGCCTGTGCGATGTTTTTGTGATAGAGAATCGGAAGCCCGTGCCTGAGTAGAGATGAAGTATGAGTGCTGAAGAGCACTGATGCGTGAGGAAACACGTACCCAGTGATATGAGCCTGCCAAACGATTAGGATGATGTATTTCGAGGTCATAGCGAGAGAGTGGATGTAAGAAGGAGGTGCGTCTTTGATCTCCGCTAAGATGTCAACCTCTCCAGAAGATCCTTTGATTTTGAAGACCTTGTAAGTCGAGGAAGGCCCCAGCTTGCAAGTGTAATTGTAGAACTCGTCAGCTTCGTGATCTCGACACGAGTGAGCAGCGCTCAATTCTCCGTCAAGCCGTGAGTCGACCTTTGCGTAAGTTGATATGGAAAGTGGCTCAAGAGACACAGGATCAAGCAACTGCAAGAGGTTCGCATCTGTTTTCGCCACAAGATACTTCGGCCCCGTATGTTCGTGGCTCAAGGTACCTGCAGGAAGGCCGTCGATGACCTTCTTCCACCCGGGCATATCGGGTGATAGGGTGACACCAACGTTGGCACTGGATGGAGTGGAAGTGGCGGCAGGTTGCTGGAAGACGGTGAAGAACTTCTTGAAGATGGTCTGGCATATGTCCTGGCGCTGGGCGAAGGTAACGCCTGGGAGTACTCCCTTTTCGGCGGCTGATTGCTCGTAGTCATCGGCGGACTTCCGAGAGCGGTAGGAGACACGTTGACCTCCTGGATGAATCTCAAAGCGATGGTTCATACTCAACCCATCGAACCAATGCTGAACGGTGATATGTTTAGAGGAGTCCTTGGAGGAAGGTATTTGGTACGTTCCAGGACCAGTTCGATATAGAACCCCGTTCAGCCATGATGGGATCGTTCCCTTGATTGTGAGGTCGACTGGCTCTCGCTGCTCTGGGGCGTTCTGGAAGGCGACAGCGTACGAAGGAGGCATTGGAGATCAGGAGCTGGCACGGTTTCGAAGGTAGTGAATCAACGCACTCTGGTCTCATCTTCTGGTATTTTATACCATCACTTCTAATTGTTGTTGGTTCTTGTCAATGAAACATTTCAAGCGAGAGTGTAAAACAGAAGCTTTGGAAAGTCAGCCGACGGACCGTCGGAACATTGATTCGGCAGCATTGTCGGCTACACGGTTACGCCTTTCCTGCGTCCTACCGTCGTGAATGGTCGCAGCCGTAAAAGTTTGTCCAGGCCTACGGTTGCACGATATATGCGATACATGGTCTTGCATATGCTCGATACCAACATTCTGACTGTACATGTTACTGGTCACTCCAGTTCATCAAGCTATCCAAGTCTTTCCGTCCTTCAGTCCTCCAAATTTTCCTCCTTTACTCGTATTGCTTCAAACTCTCAATGAATTTCGCCCATCGCCCGTCTTGGAACGAGGTCAAATTCTTCCATGCCTCAGAGTCAGCACCACATATGACTCTCGCCCAGATGATGAAGGATGCGATGTTAATATCCGCATAGACAGGCTTGTCCCCGCCTATGAACTCGCCCTCCTTGAACCAACTTGCCACCACCTTCAGATCAGCTTCGACTTTCTTCCACTGTGCGTCGGTATCTTTAGGGTAAACCTCTGACAACGGAACACCGAATTTCGCCTTCCTCGTACGCTCGAAGTACTCCTCGCTTGGTGGGTTCAAGACTCCGGGAACCTTGGGCAACAAAAGGGGGAACAGATTCCCCAATTTCGTTTTAAGAGCATCGTCGAATGCGTTGTGAAGGGCTAATGTGCCTGAAGGAATTAATGTCGGTTTGTCGGGATACTGCTTCTCGAGATACTGGGTGATGGCAGCTGAATCGGAGACGACAGCGCCGGTGGAAAGGTCTCGAATGACTGGGAAGGTATAGAGAGGGGAACCATCAGGGTTCTTGTCTGTTGGTGCTGCACCAATCTTCTCGCAGACTGACTTGATATCGGGATATTCGACAAAGATGTGTTTGTACGCCAGACCCTTATAGTTGAGCGTATATCTGCGATAATTGGATCAGTCAACGAGCAGCGTACAAAACGTTGTCGGCTAGACTGACCTGGTTTTGAAGGTATTGGGCGACCAAGTCACCTCCCCGAGTTTGCTGGAAATATCGTAAAACTCAATCGACATGATGAAGGGTCCGAGAAACGGATGTCTGAACTTGGTCAATCAACAGGAGTGCTTTTATACAGCCCCCCTTCGGTCATGGCATCAGTCAGCAAGGGAGCGATGTGAAATATTGAAAATTTGATTGGTACTAGTGGGAGGTAGGTCATACGGGGCAGCAGTGAGCACATGTCAAGTGATGTTGTTACGGTATTCCTCCCACTCCCTAGCCCTCGTATTTCTTCACAGCTGCTAGAAGTTGCCCCCACCGACCGTTGTTCCAAGAGGAGATGTCTTCCCATTCGCCACTGTCTGCACCGTAAAGAATTTTGCACCATAGGACAAAGGCGGCCACTACAAAGTCGGCGAAGGACAGAGTATCTCCCATTGCGAACTTGTCCTCTTTTCCAAGCCATTTATCGACTTCATTAAAGCCTAATCTCAACTTTTCCCATTCAACTGTTCTCTTCTCCCCCTTTGGATACATTTCCTCCATCGTCATGCCAAAGAGAGGTAGCCTCGTGCGCCGACAATATTCTTCACTTCTTGGGTTTAAAATGGATGTGGATTTTGGCAGTCCAAACTGCCAAAGTGGCGTTAGCTTCACCATGAAGGCGTCCGAGAATGCAGCCTGTAAACCGCCGGTTCCAGCGGGGATGAGTGTAGGCGTGGATGGGTAGGTCGCGTCGAGGTACTTGGCGATAGGAAGCGAGTCGGCGATGGTGGCCCCGGTAGTTGGGTCGTGGATGACCGGAAGAGTGTAAAGGTCGGAACCGTCAATTTTGTGGCCTGTAGGAGGTGCACCGATTTCTTTGCAGGTCGCCTCGATGTCAGGATATTCAACCCAGATGGTTTCAAAAGTGAGACCTTTATAGTTGAGCGAATACCTTGATCAAAAGAATGAGCATGTGTTTCTTCATGGGAATGATATGTGTCGATTACCTGATCTTCCAGGTATTTGGGGAAAACGGTTTGCCCGCTACTTGGCAGGGGATGTCATAGAACTTGATCAGGTTCGACATGAAGAGAAAGAGTTGCTAGGTCCTGCTGTGGGCGGTTCCATCGGTCTCCTTTAAGTAATTGTTCCTATTGGGACGGCACCGTTAACTGTGCAGTTGTAGGTAGCCAGTGGGTAGCACGAAACGAGTCAGAGCGCGTCTTGCGCTCATTGAGCCAATTGACGGACCCGTTCCATTATTGATCTGGAAGGAAGAGCTGATCGAGGGATGTTCACGTATGGGCTTGTCCGAGGTAGCAAGGATTCAGAACATATTGAAACGTTCAACTTTCGAAATGATGACGGTTGAGAGGAAGTTACAAACGGATGACTAAGCTTACGCTCTCTCATGTCGCGAATCCCATCTTCTGTTCCCCGTTCTCCAGCAAAAGCAGGCTCGTCGACGCCTACAAAATCTCAATCACGTCTGAACGCGACAACCCCGGTCAGGCCTCGGACGAAATCAGCTATCGCGAGGCCATCACCCCAGAAAGCAGCCGCAAAAGATGATGCATCTGAACCTCCCACTCCTGCTCTCAGTATTCGAGAAGCAATCGCCCTGAAACGTGCGGAGGTGAAGAAGGCGAAGCAAACTGCAGGTGTGAGCTCCAGCGGTTTGGATGATGTCTCTACCCTCGAAGACGCGATTCCGGACGCTCCGCAAAGCAGCCAAGTTGAGGAAGACGAGTTCGGTCGTTGGCCAGTCAGGGAGACTATCGAGCGTGGTCGAAGTTCAGGTGATTCACAGCTTCCTTTCCCTATTTTTTACTGAACTCAGCCCAAGAAAGGTTCCGTGAATTTGTCTTCTCGTTCCCTCCTGTGCCTGCCGTCTGGCCTCTTTGAGATTCATCTCAACATTACGCCGGATCCATTACGTTCAGTGCCAAATGAACCTCCCCTGCCACCGGCGGATCCTAGCGCGCAGACCAAACGTGGTGGGAAACGGGACAACCCCGCGTGGTTTGAAGCTCAAGATTTGCAGACCTTGAAAGCGTGGAACAACGAAATCTCGGAAATACAACATGAGATATCTTTGTTTGGCTCTCTGAAGGCAGTGGATGTACGCCGGAACTTTTCTCGAGCATGGAATTGATCTAACCTCCGTTCAACCTAGTTTCACAAGAACAAGCTGACCTCTCTTCCACAATCATTTGGAGACCTCGCCGCGCTCACCACCTTGGACCTGTCCCACAATAGCCTCACCTCACTACCCGCCAACCTCTTCTCTCTCCCCGAACTAAACACGCTCAACATCTCTCACAACCAAATCACTTCATTGCCATTCAACGCGCCCTTTGCGTCCGGTCGGAAAGTGCAAACATCAAGTGGCGGCTTCTTCACGCCCGAGGTAATCCGTGCAACCACACCCCTGCCTCGTTTGACTTCTCTGGACGCGTCGCATAACCGTCTGCTAGCGAGAAACATCGACCTCGTGATACCCACCGCCATCCACAAACTCGATCTTTCGCACAATCCATTGGGCGTGGAAGGTGCATCAGAGCTAATCGCGAAGCTCGGTACGTTGACCAATTTCAGAGAGCTTCGGCTCGAGAATGCGGACGTCGGAGATGATGCTTTTCCTCACGACCTCACACCTGCGTCCAAGTTTGCTCGTCTGGTCTTACTTGACGTCTCCGAAACGAAAGTAACGGAGGAAGCTCTACGTGCTTCCCTCTCTGGCGTTCAGAAAGAAGTCAGCTTTGACTTCACGACCGAGAAACCCCCGGAAGGGGTTTTGCGAGTGCTCTTCGGAAAGAAGGTCGTTCGCGAGGCTTGGGAATTGGATTTGGAACGGAAGGCGAAAAGTAGATCTAATCGGACATTGGACTCAGGGATTGAATGGGGCTCGACGTCCTCTCAAAGGGTAAACAAATCTTCTCAGCCTCCCAAAAAAGTCGAAAAGGAGTCGTGGGAGATCGAAGCTGAGCAAGGTTTGCTCACGGAAGGGGCCAAGCGGCGTGCAAGAGCTCAGGCAGCGGCTGCGTCTGCATCGACCACCCGAACCTCTGCCCCGTCAGCACCCGTCAAGCAAGAGAAACAAGAGGCCGCGAAGGAGGTATGGGAGATCGAGGCTGAGCAGGGACTTCTGACGGAAGGGGGGAAGCGGCGAGCCCGCGCTGCGGCTGCGAATGCAAACACAACACGGGAGAAGAAACCTGATAGCACGGAACTGGGCCGTGGTGCTCCTCCTTCAACAACACGGACGACCTCCCTTACTCACCCTCAGTACTACGAAGAGTCATCCCAGACCCTTACTCTTCCGGCATCTGCACCCCCATCCAAAGCTTCAGGTCATGGCCGAGCGTTTTCTATGGCGGCTCCATCGTCGTCATCCCCATCATTACTATCAAATTCTTCCTCTAGCGATTTGGCGGTTCCGTTTGCCAGCGTCCCGCTGGCCGAAATCTCATGCCAACCGTTCGCTCAATCGTTACGCGTGCTCAATCTATGCAATAGACGAATGGACAGATGTCTCACTATCCCTACCGCACTTCACAAAGGGTCGCCCTTGTTGCCGCAACTTGAGGAACTAGACCTGGAAGGATGCGGCTTTGGCGACTCCATTCCGGTGTCGCGTTTTGATCCAGACACCGACAAATCCTCGTCCCCACCAAGAGTTAACGAGCCCATCATTCCTCTCCTTACGTCTTTGTTTCCGCACCTACAGACGTTGAATCTATCGTACAACTCTATCACTAGTGCGATCTTAACGACAGAGGCGTTGACTAGCCTCATACTAGAGGCTCCGCACCGCAAAGGCCTGCGGCACCTACGTCTTAGGGGCAATCGGCTGGATGACTTAGATGGATTTCAAGGAATATCTGAACTCTTCAAAGGCAATCGGGACGTGCCTGGTTGGAAACTAGAGGAATTAGACCTCCGGGACAATAATATCGGCAAGCTGCCCTCGGAGATGGGGCTACTGCCGTTGGATGTATTCTTGGTTGATGGAAATACGTGAGTCACCGTTTCTTCATTCTTGCGATTACTGTCATACTGAGTAGACACCATGACCAGCTTCCGAGTGCCGCCTAGACGAATTTGGGAAAGAGAAGGCACAAAAGGACTATTGAGTTGGCTGAGAGGTCGTATTGAATGATCTTGGGAAACGGGAGACATGAACATTTACTTCGTAATACTTTGCTATTCTACAGGTAATTACACCAAGGACATGCTAAAATTTAGTGTTCGCCATGACATATGCACTATCCATTTCGGGGCTAAGTGGTTGAGGCGCTGAAAACCAACGTCGCTAAGACTCCGGGTTTGACAACGTCAAGTTTCCAACCAGTCGATTCGCCTAATTGCCTAAACTCGTGTTCCATACGCTCCCTCGTGTCAAAATACGCCAACATCTGCCGATCAGCCGTGAGCTAAATCCTCGCCCGCAGTCCGAGGAAAACTCACCTGAATGTCGAGAGCTGTGTCCCAACCCGCCCCCGCCACACCAAAGTTGGCGAGAAGGGGATAGGGAGCCTGTGTAGACGAGCTCGGAACTTCGCAGGTATACGTGGCAAGACTATCAAGAATGATGAGTTTAGAGTTCGGACTTGCTGCCGCACGGAGATTCCTCAATATCTCTTCGGCTTGTTTGTCATGCCAGTTATGTGTTATGTGGCGCAAAAGGTAGACACCGGCGCCTTTAACAGGTTGGGGTGTGAAGAAGTTGTGCACTAAAACGGGGAAAACAGCGATGATGATACGTCAAGCTCGGAGTAGTCTATGAATATGTGTTCGTACCTTGTAGACTAACGCGTCCACCCCGTAAAGCGTGAGGCGCATTACGCTCCCAATACTGCAATGTGATGTTTGAGGGCACGAGAATGACGATGTTAGATTGCAACTGACTTTGGTTCCGGCAGATATTTGCGCATCGAGGTCTTGAACGACATATCTCAAATGCGGAGAATGCTTGTACAGCACTGATGCAGCAGAGCCGACCCCTCCGCCGACATCGACAATGGTCGTATCAGGCTCCAAAGATCCCCAATCGGCCGCTGGAGGTCGCCGTGTGAGATTGGTGGGAGATTTGAGATGAGGACGGAAAGCTGAACCCACCATGGAGTAAGATTTCAGAGGGGATGCTGTCACTGAGATTCTGCATTGCCGAACCAAAGCGAGCAGCTCGCCACCCGTTTCCAGGTTTTCCAAACCATTCCCAGGTCGTTTCACATGGAGAGAATGCACACCCAAATGGAGAGGCTTTCGTTTGTGGAGATTTCATGTAATCTGAGAGATGGCAAGAAGCCTTCATGGATTCATCGGCGCTGAGAGCGGCATGAAACTAAGGTTCCAGCAACACACGGTCTTGCATAAATGTAAAGAGCTCACCAGACTGAGACGAAAGAAGAGAACGACGGGGTATCATATCTTCTACCGAGGCTGGAGAGAGGCGCATGAGTTCGAATCGGACTTCGGCGAAATACAACGCACTCAATTCCTTTGGGACTTGACTGCGAAGTCTTGGAAGTTTGAAGGACTGATGACAGCCGGTTATTCGTGAACACATTTGGGCTAGTCTCCTTGAATATGTGACGAGTGGCAAGGAATCTAAGTATTCGACCTGGATTCGTCAGTATTGTTGGCACGCCGCAGGCGACTTGCGACATACTGAGATGCAATGCGTCGAGACCAGTGTATCCGGCTAGTTGGTCGGTATGAAGCCCCTGGAGGGAAAGAGGTAAATCGACCTGATTTTTTGCGCTAGCGCAGGATAGTACTCACTTTAGGACCAGCTGTACCCAGGAAGTCAGCGATGTCAGTGTCGACTGCAAAACCTAAGGTGGCTGTTGTAAACATGGCGGTTGAACATTCCTTCATGAGGTCGGTAGGCGTTGATACTGAAGCGATGAGTTGTGCCGCAGCCGCGACGATCAAACGCCGAGCATTGACCACCTCGACCTCATTATCGAGCACATTGGGCTCGTATGGATCGTCAAGTGAAGGATGTACCAGCCCTTGGTTAGAGAACTGAGTTTCAAGAGTTGTGACGGCAGAGATGATGATCTCCGCGAGGGATCTGAGAGGGCTGGCCATTGGAGCTGTGAGGGTGAGGATGAGGAAAGGCTACTTCTTTTATATGCTCACTGGTACGAAGAGCATCTCCAGGTATATAGTCAGATCAATACAGTATGTGAACGGCGGCTCCGACCCAGAAGTATGTTTTGCATTTCGTTAATACCCACACTAGTGCTGAACGTCAGTGTGTACTTTTCCAGTTACCTTTCATTATCATTCATACCCGTGATGCTGTTCAAACGAGCCGAGCCGAGCGAAAACATCGGGACCATGCAACTTGACATCCCAAGGCGAGCTCTGGTTGGCTAGTAACAGCGACGGGAGGCTTCCGCCGTGCTGCCAGGCCGACTTATTTCTGTGAATTGTGATCTCCGACTGTCGGGTATAACATTCTTGAGGGGTGTATTGTGCACCGTTATCGACTCTTCTCGAGTTCTAGCTGTCAGATACATGATTTGAAGGTCTCGTGAGCACGAGTCGTTCTGAGTGAAGTCAGGGAAACTTGAAGGAGGAAAAGGAAATAGGCGCGCGCCCACTGAATGATGCCCTCGCCACGTGCCCTTTCGAGTCATCGAAATTTCATCGAGAGCGATTCGGTACGATCGTCCATTTTGATCTGATCTTCCACTTGTTCATATTTTCCTTCTCCCATAATGTCGGTTGCCAGCACAGCGGAGGAGAAATACGAACTCATCACTCAAAGGATCGAGGAGGTTCTAGGTGGTGACTTGATTAAATCAATACTTGCAGAGGGACGAGCACCTAGATGTTACTGGGGCGCGTACTTTTCTTACTATACCATCAACGGGACCCACTGAATAACACCAACTTTTACAGGGACCGCACCCACAGGAAGACGTAAGTGGATCGGTCCTTATCCTCAAGTCCATCCCCAAGTCATCTAAACTCGAGAATACAGCCCACATAGGGTACTTCGTACCATTGTTCAAGATTGCAGATTTTCTCAGAGCGGGCGTAGAGGCATGTCTTTCTTCATTTACCCTCACAGGGCTCTGACCCTTGAGTAGGTCAAGATCCTTCTTGCAGGTAATGCCGTCTCGTATGACTTCCCCCTACCCCGAAGCCGATGGACCTGTTAACAGACGTACATGCTTTCCTCGACAACCTCAAGGCTCCTCTGGAGCTCGTGGCCCATCGCACAAAATACTACAAGTTTATCCTACTCGCCGTGTTCCAATCATTGGGAATCCCGACTTCAAAGCTCACTTTCGTGGAAGGATCGTCTTACCAGCTCACAAAGGAGTACAATCTCGATAACTACCGTCTATGCGCAACTGTGACTGAACACGACGCCAAGAAGGCCGGCGCAGAGGTCGTTAAGCAAGTCGAGAGCCCATTGTTGAGCGGACTTTTGTATCCGGGTCTGCAAGCTTTGGATGAACAATACTTGGATGTCGATTTCCAGTTCGGAGGAATTGATCAAGTACGAATCCTTTTCCTTAACACACTTCGAATATTAACCAGATGAAAGCGCAAAATATTCACATTCGCCGAATTGTACCTGCCCCGGTTAGGATACGCGAAACGTGCCCATCTGATGAACGCGATGGTTCCAGGACTCGCGGGCGGAAAAATGTCCTCCTCAGATCCGAACTCCAAGATAGACTTCTTGGACCCGCCTGAAGTCGTGAAGAAAAAGATTAAGGCGGCTTTTTGTGAAGAAGGCAACGTGAAGGACAATGGGCTACTCGCCTTTGCGAAAGCTGTCCTTTTCCCGATCAGCACGATGCGACTACAACAGCAGAAAGGCGCGGACATAGGAGGTGGAGTCGATGGCGAGGCGGTATCCCCGAAGCCCTTCATCACCGCCGACGCACCTGAAGGAACCCTTTTCTCCATCGATAGAGACGAAAAATTCGGCGGGCCGATACACTACAAGTCCTATCAAGAAATGGAGGATGACTTTGCCTCTAAGGCTCTGCATCCCAAAGACCTGAAGGATGGTGTAGGGGCCGCGATTAAGAGTTTGGTTGAACCCATCCGCAAGGCGTTCGAGGAGAACAACGAATGGAAGGAGGTCGAGAAACTCGCTTATCCAGATCCCAACGCTAAGCCGGAGAAGAAGAAAAAGAAGGCGAGCACTTCCACCAATTATTTTCGGATGATATTAAACGATTCCGCTAGGAGAAACCGTACCACCCTCCTCCTCCGGGAAAAGGAAAGAATGCCCAGGTACAGAAACCTGCTCCCGCGGAAGGAGAGTCTGCGCCGCCGCCGCCGCCGGTGCAGGATAGCAGCTCGTAAAATGTATCCTACGTGCATTAGTGTTCTTGAGCCCGGAGCAGCAATAGATATTGTTATTGCGATGTGGTAACCGTACTAGCCAGGGTCCTCCAGGGTCTCACTAAGATTGCCACGTGATAAATCGGCGGTCGTCACCGTTGGAAACGGAGTGCGGCGCTGGCGCGGCCTCGGTATTCAAACCCAAACGAGCATGACCGATATCTCAGTCCCGCTCCCGTCCCCCTGGTATAGCTCCTTTCAATAATCCAGTCTCAATTCTTTACCCCCACGAGGGCTCAGTCATCATTGAGGATGTCTTCGAGTAATTCCTCCCCACTTCGGGCTGCCAGCGCCCTGCAGAAGGCGGCTACCTTCATCGGTGCCGTGGAGGATCGCTGGGAGATGTATAGGCAAGTATCACTCCCGTTATCAGCCCCCATACTGTGATGAACGAAGTTTATCTAGCGACTCACCGTCGGACTACTCTGTCGGCTCTCCCATAGGATTCGGTGCTTCCTCAATTGTATACGCAGCCGACTATCAATCTAGTGACAAGCTGCCACCTCCTATACCTTGTGCGCTCAAGGTTCTCGACCTCGACTCGCTGCGTCCTCATTCCCTTGCTCTACTTCAACGGGAAACAACCTTGATGTCCTTATCGAAACACCCCAACGTTCTTCGAGTCCGTGGTTCCTGGATGGATGGTCACAAGTTGTATATTGCACTGCGTCTTATGAACAAGGGAAGCGCGGCAGACGTTATGAGATATGGCTGGCAAGGGGGTCTGGAGGAAGAAGTTATTAAATGTATACTGAAGCAGGCCTTGATGGGACTCAAGTATGTCGTTCCGATGCTTTACAGGGAAATCCAACTTACATCCTGCCAGCTATCTTCACGTCAATGGCTTCATCCATCGAGATGTTAAGGCCGCCAACCTCCTCATCGACGATGATGGGACCGTTCTGCTAGGTGACTTGGGTGTAGCCGCCGACTTGTCCGAGGACACTTCACGTCACATGAATACCACCACCCATAACGTTCCTGAAATTCCTTCACATATTGGGGGGAAAGAGGCTTCTGTCAGTGGTACGCCAAGCAAGCGCGTGGTTGTTGTCGAGCCTGATAGACCTGTACGACCAAAGATGGGAAAGCGCAAGTCATTTGTCGGAACGGTGAGCCAGACACTGTATTGATCTACTGGCACTCACAAGACCCATCCACAGCCTTGTTGGATGGCGCCAGAATTAATAATGGGCAAACAATATGATTCGTCTGCTGATATATGGAGTTTTGGTATTACTGCTTTGGAACTAAGCCTAGGCCGTCCGCCAAGATCAAGAGAGTCTCCGCAGAGGGTACTATTACGAACGTATGTCCCTTCGCAGCGACATGAGAATGCGCCTTCATCTACTTTCAGGGTTCAGGAAGAACCGCCAACCCTCGACCGAGAAGGTGGAGAATATAAGTACTCAAAATCCTTCCAAGAGTTCGTGGAAAGTTGCCTCGTGAAGGATCCATTGAAAAGGTGCACACATAGGCCCTCGCGCAGGTTTTGAGATTGACGCGCCACCAGACCAACAGCCGAACAACTCCTTCAGTCTGTCTTCCTCAAAGGGGCCAAGAAACCCTCGTACCTCATATCCAAGATTCTCAGTGAGTGATTGTCCACTTGATCTTAGTCAGTGTTATCACGAAACGCATATAGAGGATCTACCGCCCCTCACCCAGAGACAGGAACGACGCGCCTTACCTAACTCGCAGACGCACCGTACAATTGACTCATGGGATTTCGCCACCACGATTCACTCTCCCCCCGACAGCATCTCACGCACACTTTTGTCAGATATTGAGCGAGAAACATCATTGTCCTCGAGATCCCATTCTCGTGCGGTCTCGTTCGCAGAAGACTCTGTTGTTGGGGATGAGGAAGAGTTCACTGACAGACGGCAATCTACTTCGGCTTCTTCCTCTCCTGCCGATGTTTTGGCTTCAGACAACGACGCTGCGGACGAGAGCTCGAGTTCCCCTCCTTCCTCGCGAGCTACGCCTCCGTCTTCTGTATCCGACCCTGAGGATCAACCTTCACCTTCCTCATCACCTCCTGCCGCGAGTGCCGTATCGAAAGAAGGCAAGAAAGAGGCGAATAACGAGGAAAACGATACACCTCGCCGTCTGTTCTCGAGATTATCATCCAGTCCCTCGCAGGGTGGGATATGGGCAAAGATAAAGACAGCCACGAAGCCTACGGCCAGAAGGGCAAGCTCAGTCGGTACTAGCAAAGTGTTCTCTTGATCTAAGTGTACGATCGCTGACGCTTCTTCTAGGAAATGCCATCAAATAACTCATCTTTTTATGAACATCGACGAACTTCACGAAGATCCAATCTACACACTTGTATCAATTAATGTTTCATTGGAAACTCAGCTTCCATAGCATATCGCTGTACAATCAACCTCTAATCTTACACACAAGGAAATATATCATCGATTGTGATCACATCAAGACAAAAGAGGTGGCAGACTTCAAGTCATCCTATCCCAGTTAGAATCAAAGGCGGGATGGCGACCACCCATCATCCGGCGACGTCCCCCGGCATATCTGTCTTCTCGGTTTTGCGTTGTAAAAAGGTGTTTGTCGACAATCTACGGGGGTTTGAAGTAAGGACTGCGAAGTTATATGAAACAGCAAAGCCACAGACCTCATTGAGAAGATTGGTCGACTTTGTCAACGAAGATAAGAAAGCCGTCAATTGAACGTCTTCGTATTCCTAATGATCTTTGAGTCAAGATCGCGTTTGAAAAAATTCTCAAACTTACCGTGTTGAATTCCTGTCGGAACGCTTTATTCTCTGTCGCGGGCAAGGACGCGATCAAAGCCGAGATTGAACGCAGAATGCCATTGTCCGCTGGGGCTTTGGCTACAGCAAGCTATGAGTGAGGTCAAAGCGCTTCGAAGCTTTGACACACCTGCGATCACGTCCGTGACGTACTGCACCAAGAGTAGTATCCTGTCGTGCAGCATTTTGACAGCCGCACGCTGCGTCTGAAGATGTGATTCCACTACGGTGATCGTCAGAAAGGGTGCGAAGACGTTGATTACTCTCCACTCACGACTTGTCCCACTTCCACCGCCCCGTGCTGTCCAATCCACTGCGATTCGCTCCGCTTCACCCGTTTCTACTTTGTAAGTCGCTTCCACGAAAACTGAACGCGACGAGCGCTCCCTGATCTCGACGGTAGCTTCGTATGCTTTGAAGGGTAGGTCTGAACCTGTGCCGCTGGCGCTGTTGGGTAGCTTGGAGCCAGGCTGAAGGAGTAGAAGGAGTGGTGTTGAGCAGTATCCTGTAAACTACAGGGACGACAGATCAGTTATAAAGGAATCTTCCGATGATTTGGCATCCTCACTTCAGAATGAAGGGCAATATGGCGTGCTGTAGGCTGAGGCGCCACTGTATACCATCCGATGAACTCAAGGGATGGGAAGACTTGTTTGTCTGAAGCCAGAAAATGATGGTTGAATCAGAAACACAGAGAAGTGATATGATGGGATGCACACACACACTGGTCTCTTCTTGTCACCAAAAAGCCATGGTCGATGTTCTGAGCATCTCCCTCAACTGCAAGCTCGAATGTGTTAACAATCTCTACTTCACGACCGTTTTGCTGTCCCAACAAAGCACCAAGGACTGCGTGACATCAGCGGTGCCATATCCGAGAGCAATGTAAATTCCTACCGAAAGGCGAAGCCGTGTTTGTTTGAAGCTTGAGGCGGGTCAGATGTTCTGAGATGTTCAGAATTGGGAGTGGATGTCTGGTCGCTCATTGAGCGTCAGCATCACGACAGGAATTAGAGAAGCCGCATACAAAGATATTGAAAGACCAGAAGTAGTAGTTGAAGGCAAAACGACGGGGAGTTCATCGACATCGGTGTCCATCGCACTCATGGTTGTTCGGAGTCAAGTCGCGTCACGTTGCTGAAGCGCCGAAAGTTGGTGGCCACTTCGGCAACTGTTTGGCTCGGCCAGTTTCCTCGAGTTTTTCGAAAACGACAGCGCTTATCAGCTACTACAGTTACAGATATAACCAATTAGTCGACTACCATACAGGTACTGTGGGCGGAGCACGATTGAAACAAATACTGAGCTCCAGATCGTTGATGTGCTTCGCCCACCTATAAATCTTGACACCGTTACCGTGTCGCATCTCTTCCATGGCCATCTCATACGCCTCACGGTCCTCTTTTATATCCAAAAGTAGCGAGATACTCCTCTGCCTGTCGTAAATAGACATTGGAGTCTGCTCTAGCGGCCTCGCTGCGCTGCGCTGTATCTTGACAAGGAATGCTTGGTTGCCGTGAATATTCACGACGGGTCTTGCCTTCTGTTTCTGAAAATCTTCTACATTTAGTGAGTGATTGAGGGGATCTTGAAGATTGATGTTGAGGTTGGTATCGGGAGAAAGCTTCACGGACTGCCAATGAGCCCCCTTCAAGGAGCGACACTGGGATTTATGTTCTGCCCAATGAAGTTTCTGGCAGTCTTGTTCGTTTTAGCACATGTTGTGCAAGATAGTGCCAAAGAGCTTACCTTCACTGCAATACTCAACGGACAAGCAACCGGTGCATCGCTTGGCGGTTTCCTTCCCACATAGCACACACCCGGAAGAGTTCGTCAGGCGACCAAGGGTGCGTTGCGGAATGGGTCCGACAGGTAGCAAGAACGACAACATAAACGCACGTTCAGTTTCGCACCGCATTGGACTGTAATTCGATGATAGATGCTTTGCGTTTGCGTTCAACAACGTGAGCAATAAATTCTGCTCTTGCGTGGTAGCAGTGATCCTCTGTACGGCTGGTTCACCAGAACTCGCGTTGATAGTCTGTTGCACCCATCCTATGGTGTCCTTCAGAGGGGTGGTACGGGTTCCCCGTCCGCAAACGACGACGAACATGGGGACTTCATCTATCTTCCGAACTTCCACAACCTATAAAGGTTGAACAAGCGAAGATGAATAGAGATCTGAATTACAGTTACTTACCCTAATACAGATTGCATGGTCACAATCTTTGTCTTGTACGATGGATCGAGTTATATCATTGTCAACACCATTCGCCAAACTCATTATCGTTTGACGAAGATCCATAAACGGGCTCTCGTATAGGCCCTGCTCGCTTTGTCCGTAGAGCATCTTACTGAGGCCGAACCGTATTGCTTCCGACGCATTACCACGACGCGTTGCTTCATACCGAGATTTAGTATTCGAACCTGTCGTCCAGAGCGGGTAGGTGGTGGGATTGACAGGGAAATCCTTGATGACGTCTTCGAGATATTGGGAGGCATCGAGAGCTAAACGAAGCCGTTTATCAACGATAGGCTCTGGGAGCAGAGTGGTAGGAGGTAGCTTGACGCCCATAGAAGCTAGGAGACCCAATTTTTCGTCTCTTGACGATTCGACCGGGATGTGATTTCGGGTTTTGAAAAGCTTTATACGGTCTAGAACCTTCTGGTCCCAATCGAAGCACGTCGTACAGTTGGCAATTTCGTGCGATTTACAGCTATAGGGAGGACTTTCGTTGCGCTTCGTAACCTCTTTGAAGGCATCGACCAGAGACGGCCGTGACTGCAAGCCATGAAAGATGAGTTCACATCAGGAGCAGAACGACAGGCACTCACGTCGAGTTCTTCCTTGAGTTTCAGTAGTTTAGGTTGGCGTACATGAGTATTGTTGGTCTTTCTATAATCGCAGCAGCCGCATTTGTTGCAAATCTCGCTTCCATGGGTGGCGCAGAACGTGAAACCGTTGATGATAATGCTGCTCATATGAGAGTCTGAAATGAAAGGGAGGATAAGGGGGGACTAGAAGGGGACAAGACTAGCCAAATTGAGACACAATGCGAATCGCGTAGAGACCTGCCCTAAAGTCACAGGTCGCGAGTCACGCTGAAGCCGCATTCACATTCTTCATCAATCCTTCATAACTCCTCCAACGATGTCCGCTTTCCAGGCCAACAGAGTCTACTCTGTCCCCACGCAGAATGGTTCTGATCCGATCTCACCAGAATCTCGCTCAGAAACCGAAAAACTCCTTCTCAACTTCATCCTTCAATACCGAATCGGAGAAGAGTTCATCTACAGGTGAGGAGGGATCCACTACTGAATCAAGAAAGGAGATGAATGTTTTGCAGGGATAAGCTTCGGGGGAACTTGCTGTTGAAGGAGCATCTACTGGAGGTCGATTTGCACCATGTGTCGTTGTACAACGAGGAACTTGCCTTTGCGATACAGGAACGGCCCGCAGACATACTGCCCTTGGTGCGTTTGCATTCTCACTCTTTCCTTAATAAAGCTTGATATCAACGGTCTCTAGTTTGAAAGTGCGGCCACACGAGCCGCTCGTAGTATCCTCTTTCCTCGCATTGGTGGACAAGATGCAGAAGCCGTCAAAGAGGCTGCAGAACTCGCGGTGTCCAAAGTTCAGATAACGCTTCGCACTGGGATGAACATGCTACAATTCCGAGATCTCACAGCGGACAGGATGAACAAACTGGTCCGCGTCCCGGGTATCGTCATCTCAGCCTCTGTATTGTCCTCCACCGCAACAAAACTTCATCTACAATGTCGCGCCTGTCAATCTACGAAGATCATATACCCTCGCGCGGGACTCGGTGGTGTTGGTTCTGGGTCTGATAGAGGTCTCCCCAGATATTGCGAAGCACCAGAACCCGACGGCCAGAAAAAGGATTGCCCGATAGACCCCTACCTCATCATCCATTCAAAGTCAACATTTGCAGACCAACAGACACTCAAACTACAGGAGGCCCCAGACATGGTCCCCGTCGGTGAACTTCCGCGCCACATGCTTCTCTCTGCCGACAGACATTTGTGTGGTCAAGTTGTTCCGGGATCTAGAGTCGTGGCTACAGGCATTTACTCGACTTTCCAATCTAAGAATGTATGTCTCTGTCTCGTTATTTTCTTGTTGTAAACACTGAGCGCCTTGTCTTCGTAGAAAAGCGATGGTCCCTCTGCACTCCATAAACCCTATCTTCGGGTGGTTCATCTCGAATTCAACTCCCCTACTGCTGGTGGTGGAGGATCAAACCCTTTCGGCGTCCAGTTCACTCCTGAAGAAGAGGAAGAATTCAACGAGATGGCTCGCAGCGAGGGTTTCTACGAGCGTTTTGCCAAGAGCGTCGGGCCCAGCATCTACGGGAATCTTGGTAAGTGAACGTGCTCCTACCGCAATGACAACGTGCTAACGAACACCAGACATCAAGAAGGCCGTTACATGTCTCTTATTTGGCGGCTCGAAGAAAGTTTTGCCTGACGGGATGAGACTGAGAGGAGATATTAACGTACTCCTTCTGGGTGATCCTGGTACCGCCAAATCTCAGCTCCTCAAGTTCGTGGAGAAAGTTGCACCCATTGCCGTGTATACCTCTGGAAAGGGTTCAAGTGCGGCAGGTTTGACGGCGTCGGTACAACGAGACGCAGTTTCGGTAGGTCTCTCTCAGTTCATGATATTCGCTCCAACACACCCATCGTTCTTCAGCGGGAGTTCTACCTCGAAGGGGGAGCTATGGTCCTTGCCGATACAGGTGTCGTGTGTATTGATGAGTTTGACAAAATGAGGGACGAGGACCGTGTCGCTATCCACGAAGCTATGGAACAACAAACTATATCCATCGCCAAAGCTGGTATCACCACGGTTCTCAATTCTCGAACGAGTGTATTGGCAGCAGCGAACCCAGTCTTTGGGCGATATGATGAGGGCCGCAGTCCCGGAGAGGTAATGGAATTCACGTCTGACTGTCAAAGTACTCACGATGCCTACTAGAACATTGACTTCCAAACAACTATTTTGTCTCGTTTCGATATGATCTTCATCGTCAAGGATGAACACAACGAGACCCGTGACAAGGTATGTATCCTTTTGCCCTGCGACTAGTCATTCTCCAACGAGTCTACTTCCGCAGTCTATCGCAAAACATGTCATGAACATCCACATGAACCGACCAACCGAGAATGCCGAAAATGTGGAAGGCGAGCTCAGTTTGGAGAAGATGAAACGCTATATCGCGTACTGTAAAGCGTGCGCAGTCTTGATCGTACCCGCGTCGTTCCGTTCCTCAATATCTTTTTTCATCATCAGGAAATGCGCGCCGCGTCTCTCTCCCGATGCGCAAGAAATGCTCAGCAGCCACTTTGTGAGCTTACGAAAGCAAGTTCAACAAGTTGAAAGAGACAACGATGAGCGCAGCTCGATTCCCATTACAGTTAGGTCCGTACCTGAATCTCCCGCAGTTTGAGTTCCTACCTAACTCCCTGGTTAAGGCAACTGGAGGCCATTATCAGAATATCCGAATCTTTGGCGAAGATGACGCTTTCTCCGGTAGTCCAGAACCACCACGTAGAGGAAGCCATAAGGTTATTCAAATTTTCGACAATGGACGCAGTCTCCGCAGGCTCTGCTGATGGGCTATCCCGAGGTGAGCTCAGTGAAGAGATGACACGAATAGAGAAGGAACTGCGGAGGCGGTTACCCGTTGGATGGAGCACGAGCTACCAAAGTCTCGTCAAAGAGTTTGTGACCAGCCAGGGATGTTCTAGCCATGCCTTGGAAAGGACACTGTTCATACTGGAGAAGAGAGAAGTGATACGGTTTTCGGGGCAGGTACGTGGACTCTTTGTGCTCATGTCTGATCTCAGCTGATAGGCGACTGCAGAAAAAGGTCGTGCATAGGTTGGTCACTCGATTCCTTATCACCTTGGTCGACATGTTGACAAAAATCATTCAAGGGTTGGCGTCTAATCATCTTGGTGTCTTGCTATCTTATCGGTTGTCTGTGTATCTTCTGTATTGAAATTCTGTGTACTGAGCTGTGAAACTAACATAAAAACGGATGTGTAATATAATTCCGTGTCCCGATGGCTCCAACGGCGGGGTCGGCGTTGTCCGTTGGGTCAAAGCGCGTTGCCGTCCACGTCAGCAGTGATGACATCTTGACGGCTGGGCGCGGAATTTGGTCTTGTTTGCGTGCGCAGCATTTTGACTGCGCTCGTTTCCAGTCAACGCTCCGCAACTGCCCCTGTAAAGCTTTCTTCCAAACCACCACCACCAAGTCATTTTCCTTTCTTCATTCTAAAGGCCTTTCTCTTTTCTCTCCGCAGTTTGCCCAGTCATTCTAACCATGGCAAATATCCAATCCCCAACGTACCACGACGAGTTGTATAACAATGTGGACTATGGGAAGCAGCTCTTCGACCTTCCTGCAGACGTCCTCGCTCCCCATCCAGATCTGTTCGATATTGAATTAGATTCGAGCCTCGCTGCAGTCGATCCGTTTCAGTTCGAATTACTAGAAGTCAATCACACGGAGGCCTTCACTCGTCTGAGGTCTGACACTCCAACGTGTGGTCCACCCTCCACGATCACAGTATCTTCCGAATCTGCCTCGGCATACGATTCGTTCTCCTCTTATTCCGAGTCTATATACAACTACCCCAAGTCCCCTTTCGACACCCAGACCAACTACTCCCTTCCCCTCGACCTTGAAATGGATTTCCAGCGCATCGATGTTGCCACGTCCGACTATCCAGTCGTTCTGGAGGGCATTGATCCCAACTTCCCAAATCTGCCGCCCACACCTCCCCGCAGCCCGCCCAGTGCGAACAACGGCAAAGTCTTTACTCGTTCCAGTTACTCTGACTACGGTCCCTCGCCTCGTATCATGCCCAACGACTATTACGGTCAGGCCACCTACGGCGCAACACTCACTCCTGCCACCGCCACCGTGTCTCCTACACACGTCTCTACTCAGTTGCCCCCTGCCATTCCTCTTCCCCAATCTAATGAGGATGTCAAGGGAGACCCGCGCAAGAAGTACAAGTGTAACGTGTGCCCCAGAGGTCAGTCATCAGTCACATGTCTCCCCATCAATACATTCATACTGATTGTTTCTTCACAGCATTTGCTCGTGCGTATAACTTGAAGACCCACATGGCTACACACGATCCCCATAGGGAGAAGCCTTTCGTCTGCAGCCATCGTAGCTGTGGCAGGTCGTTTAGCCGCAAGCATGACCTGGGACGTCACCTGATCAGCATTCATCGTGACGAATCCGTCTGCTCTTCCCAACATTCGGCTTCTTCCAAGAAGTCGATCGGTGTTGATAAAGGTGCTCGCACCTGGTGCGACGGATGTGGTAAAAGCTGGATCGGCCGTGTTCGTCAATGCAACTGTAACGAAGTGAAGTAACGGAAAATGGCTCTACTGCAACCCACTCTCTATGCACTTTCCTATGTATGTTTTCGACGTTTTCTACCTTCATCACTATACTGATCGCAGCGACTTCTAGCTATGTGCTGCGTACCCGGCTGGTCTGTCTTTTTATATGTTCTCACTACAGTGGACCTTCGTCACTGAGAACAAGATGCACGCCCTGCGTCAATCGTATGTATCACGTATCGTACCGCCTATGGCCCAGTGACGGACGTGATCACGATATGAATTACTCACTCAGACTTTCGCCTATCCCCATCCTCATTCGTCAGGCCGCTTTGATATCTCCTCTATGCCGTCTCTGTTTTCTATCTGTTGATTCGTGCTTATTCGTCCTGGTATACTGAACGCGCTACAAATGTACGATATAATTTATTTGAAGTAACTCTCGAATACATGTTGAACGTTGAAGCCTTCTCCGACGTGCGACCTGTTTCCCCGTCTCAAAGACACACGGCGACTTGAGTGTTATTTCGAATTGCACGGCGGTACACGGTAGTTAAGGGGAGTGTCATAATACTTCTGACGGATGTCACTAGTTCTCCCTCGATTTAGAGCACATACTTCCACCGATTTGTTTTGAGAGTAGACGAGGACATCGATTGGTGATCGCGGCTAAAGCTACCCCTATGGAAATTCGACCAAGAGTGGGTGCATGCATGCATGTATCATGCCATCGGAACATGGGTCCATTGGCTTTGGCGAAAGGGTTTGACGAAAGGGTGATTTGGTGCTGAAGGCGTAAATGAATGAGTTCTTCTCCTAGAACACGCCTAACCACGGCGGAGTAGGTGTGGTAGATCAAAAGTTCAAGCACAGGCACCGGATCCAGAGCGCCATTTGTGATAGTCCTAATGGAGTGGATCCTTCCCTCGACCACTGCAAGGTAAGGTGACATGTTTGGTGGATCAAACGGGCGAAAGGCGCAATGCAATCGAACGGTAAGTTCGGTCCCATGGATATGAGAGCGTTCCATGTACTTCCATTCCATGAAACCCTCTGACATGGCTGTTTACCTCCATTAGCCTCCACTTTGAATGGCAGAAACGCGGATTCGTATAGTTCAGGATCGATCTATTACAGAGTTGGAACCCAGAAGTGCCACTTCTACACATGGGGAACATGCAACGTTAACCCTCCTCCGTGTGTCGGTCAATGGGGGGGGCTTTGTGAGAACACTGCCAGGACCCCAACATCTGACGGCCCTTCATCAGAACGAGCTTCATTCTGGAGCTAGCAGTTGTGTTCGCTCCCTGGCTCGCCAGGATCGAGGCGGATATTCGCACTCCCTGGGTCGGCAGAACAGCCTGATCGAGTTGCTTGCGTACTGAACGATTTGGAAGCTAGTTCACTTTGAACACAAGTTCTTCATATCAACCTACTTCTCCGGAAGATACAAAGGGCACATTAGCTTCACACTATCTCTGGGTGTTACCGTTCACCCGATATCATTGAAACCAATACCGCTTCCTCCCTTCCTTACCCTCGAATTGCCAGAATGAGAAATGAGATGGTCTCCCGCCACCCCCTACTTCTAACCACAAGGCGTGACATCGATACACCTGACTAGGTCGGAGTGCGCTGTATTACCGAACGAGGACACCTTCGACTTGCAGTGAGTGCATTTCCGCTCGAGACCCCCATCATCTTGCACCGACTCCTGTCAATTTGCCTGTGAGCCAACCAAGAGGTGTTTTTAAACCTCCATTTCTCGGTGATAGCCCTCCCCCTCCAAGTGAGAGTGGGTTGGCAGAAGCGTACGATTCCTTTCGCAGTCTCGCCATATTTTGAACTTGATATGCTCGGAGATGAGTTTCCCGTCGAGCCTTTGAAATCGGAGACCATACCAGACTGATCTATTTCGTCGATGTTGGTTTCGAGCACCAGGCCACCTTGGATAATCTCCGACAGAATATGATGAACCTATAGGAGACGGTATGAGTGGTGACACCCCAGTGTGCATGACTGGCAGTACAGTACCTCGTCGAAGTGGAAAACCAGGTCCAATTCACATACGTTCTCAAAGGATCGATCTAACGATTCCACAAAAACCTTGCAAGTAGTTCAGTTCGGAGTATTCCAGCGAGACAGTTAATGTACGTACTTGAATCAAGTCGAGGACACCAAGCTCGCTCTCGGCAGAGTCGACCACGAACACAAAGTACAAGGTAGCGTAACTTCGGTATACAACCCGCCAGCGATCTGCTTCCTCATTCTTAGAGCCCAAATAAGGTTCGAGCTCTGGCGCATCGAGGAAGTTGCAGAGACCAACTGGTCTTGAGCAAACGAGAGAGAATATCTTCTGAGTGAGCGTTTGGATTGATTGGTGGACGGGTGTGTAGAACTTCGTTAGTCTAGGGACGCCAGATGTATTGACTGGGAAGGTTAATGGAGGGATCCACGAAGAGAAATTGATAAATACTCACAAATGAGAACGCCGTGTATCATCCTAAGCCTTAGAGACCGCGAGACAGGACGAGCTGTGGTTGTGGTTGATGTCGACGGTATTTGTGACGCGGTGAGCGGCTAAGTATAGCGAGCGAGCCTACCGACCGCACTACCTCATCAAGCGCCGGTAGTTCTGCTGTCGTTGACTTGTTACCCCCATCCAACGCCTGGCCCTACTCGAATCATGCCACCCGCAGCGATTCCGAACGTCCGGGTTGTTGTACGCTTACCGGAGAACCGTCCGCAGACACCCTTACATGACCCACCGAAGGTGCAGACTCCGAGATTCGCCAGGCTCGCGCCCCATTGACTGACAATCCCAGATAGAATGGACACCCGAGAAGGCGGACATTTTGTGGAAAGTGATTGAGCGGTCTAGAACGAGCGACAATGGAGGAACAGACTGTATGTTGCACTTCCTCCATCGAGGTTTGCAGACTCTGACTCGGTCGTAACGCAGGGAAAGGGCTCGCTGCCCACCTTGAAGTTCCGCTACCCTATCTTCTCTATAGGGCAGAAGTTCGTTTCCAAGAGGATCTACGCGGTCTACAGGACATTGCTGTTACAAGCCCGTTGTCTGCTCAGCCGCCAAGTGCGACATTGGAAGAATTCCCTCATCACGACCAGCCCCATACTCTCCCCGGAAGAAACGTCAGCAAGCTATCGGGGAGCACTCGATTATCCACATCATCTGGGAGAACAAGCACTCCGCTTGGTATTCGAGCCCGACTCAATTCTCTTGGATCTCGCAACGCAACGCGGTCAAGGAGAGATACCTCATCCTCCACTCTCACACTTCAGGAACCCCTCAGTCATGCACGGACGTCTCAACCCAATATAGGCTTTCTCCCCTCAGACGACGAGAACGACTCGGAGGATGAAGAGATGCTTAAGGAGGAGGAGGCTGAAAGGATGGCCGAAGAGCAGGAGGCTCTGAACCAGAAACTGAGAGACTTACACAAGATGATGACGAACGAAGCCTTGGGACTGGTTACATCTAACCGCACGCGCAGGAGGTCGAATGATCGAAGCCGTATGTTCTCGTCCAGATCTAGCTACAGGCAGGATCCACTGTCCAGTGCCAGTGTTAGCCATAGTGTTTCCGGTGCTAGCTCCCCACCAGGATCAATTCCCGACATTCCCAGTCCCTCGGCAGACTCACAATCTCACTCACCGGTCAGGTCACCTGTGAAATACTCCTCGAGCCCGCCGGCGTCATCACCAAGGGGGCTTCCCCATCGCCGGTACCCGCATCTCATGCATAGGAATAACAGCGAGCAGGAAAGTGTGAACAATTCCGAGGCCTCGAGTTTCAGTGATATCAGCGGTTGGTACCTCCTTCTGCCTGAGTCTCAGTGCACGTATTCACCCATCTACTCTCCCAGATGCTAGTCTATCCGGTTCCGCTATGGAGAGTGCATACCTCTCCAACTTTCGCAGTGGGGGGAATTCACGATTGTATGTATTCGAGTGTTTGTTTCCATGACTTCGCTCACCGTCTCGAATCCAGCTCTGTGGCCTCTAACTATGCTCGGAGCAAATTTGGGGGCAGGAGTGCTCTCCCTCATTGAATTCGGTATACTTTGGGATGGAAATCTTGTACTTGTAGACAGCATGAGTGTTATTGGAATGGGAGCTTGCAGATTGTGGTGTCGTGCAACCTCTAGCACGTGACCGATCGTGATTCGGACGCGTTAGGTCACGAGGGGCGGGTGAGCGCGTATATAAAGGCCCCTAACGCGAGCCCGAATGTTGACCAGAAACCACCATCTCCAAGCCTCTCTCAAACTTATTTCTCTCAAAACTCCACTTGTATAATCACCAATGGCTCGTACTAAGCAAACTGCCCGCAAGTCCACTGGAGGTACGCTCAGCACTGAATCAATTTCATTGTCGCGGTCCACTCACGAGCCCTACCTCACCTAGGCAAGGCTCCACGAAAACAGCTCGCTACGAAGGCAGCTCGCAAGACGGCTACAGTATGTTTACTTGTTATGTGGAGAATGGCGGGAGTGGCTCATGGTCTGGGGTAGAATGTCGCTGGAGGAGTCAAGAAGCCTCATCGTTTCAGGCCCGGAACCGTCGCTCTTCGTGAGATTAGGCGTTACCAAAAGTCGACGGAACTCCTTATCCGCAAACTTCCGTTCCAACGACTTGTTCGTGAAATTGCCCAGGATTTCAAAGTGCGTATTCTTCACTGTGGTCTTCACACTGTAACCGACTGCTCAATGTACCCTTGCAGACCGACCTTCGGTTCCAGTCGTCAGCCGTGATGGCTCTACAGGAAGCCGCCGAGGCGTACCTTGTCTCTTTGTTCGAAGACACCAACCTCGCCGCTATTCACGCCAAACGCGTCACAATTCAACCAAAAGACCTTGCCTTGGCCCGTCGTCTCCGTGGAGAGCGCAGTTAAACTGGCTCGTCTGGATAGTTCGTTGTTGAGTCAGATATGATACGCTACATGTATTTTGGAGAATATTTCGTGTATTTCTGAATGTGTTTGTGTTCATCGTCGGGAAACGTGGTTCAATTGAGCGAGTTCGAGTGAGAATGTTGGGTGCAAGCCTTGGAATTGTGCCTCCAGCCCCAGTGGGAAGACTCGTTGGCGGACTGAGGGTCGTCGAGTCAGACGAGTGGAATCGAATTCAGAGTTTGTAGACAGAAAGCTGTGACGTCTGTTACATTTTGAGTCATCAGCGATCAGTCACAGTCAAAGCTTCGCACCATCATGTCCCTCCGAATATTGCAACACGTCCGATCCCGGTCGTGTTGTCGGTCCTCAGTCTTTGCGCATTCCCTTCGAGAGTCCAACTCAAATCTGAGGAATCCGCGCTTGATTGTCCTTTCGAGGCTTTATGCTACTCGTCGCGACACGGTTGATTCCTCCACACTCTCGCAATCACTGGACACAAAACGGCAGGCCTTCCGTCCAAAAGAATCTGTTGGACCGTTTCAACTCGCGTCTTCGTCGCTTAATTCTACGGAGAAAGTGAAGAAATGGTCTGAGCTAAACACCGCAGGGAAAAGTACGTCGTAGTCAATACCATACTGTGCAGAGATAGCTAACTCCTTCGAAAGTAAAACGTACAACAGCGCGAACATCTAATCTCGCTGTGATCCTTGTCGGGGCCGGCCTTTCTGCCGTCTTGATTTATTGTTTAACATCCGAATTATTTTCCAAAAACTCTCCAACTGTCTTGTACAGCGCAGCATGCGAACGCATCAGTGCTTCACCTGAGGTTGGACTTACTACAGTCGCATGCTCTCCTTCTCATTTGACTATTTCAGGTGGCCAAATACCTAAAAGGATCCCTTGTCTTCCATACGACAGCACCTTCTCTCGAGCGACCGCGACATCGCAATCACCAAGTATCATCCCAAATTGTCCGTGACCAATACAACCGAGAACACATGTTCATGAACTTTTGGGTACAAGCTCGCTCCGGAAGCATCGTTTCGGATTCGTATTATGATAGAGTCGAAAATTGGATCAAGGATAGTTCGTCTCGCTTTTCTGAAATGTCATCCGAGGATATGGCTCAGTGGGCGAAGGATTGGTCCTCATCTACTTGGGAGCGGTTCCAGCGCTCATTCAAATATTTGACTGGCGCTCCAGTTTCACCGTCCTCTGCACCGGAGATGAACAGTTCGCACAACGACGCTGAACAACAACAGCCGCAAAGCAAGATGGCTCAGCTAACTGGTCTTTTCTCCTCTCTCCGGCGAACAACTGCCTCAACTCCTGACAGTCGACAAAGCGGGGAAATCTTCACTGAAGGAGAGGTACATGCAGACTTCGTCAGGGTAAGTCTTCTCGCCCGTACATTGGCACCGATGCTCATCGTCCTACCCTATAGAACAACGACGGGTACTTCGTCTGTCGGTACATCATGGTCAACATACCCAGTGAGTGCTTCATCCTGGACATCTACCTAGTCCTGGTTTCTGACGAGCAAGTATCATTTGCAGACTCATCGGTGCGATCTCCCGTTCGGATATTTGTTGAGAGGGGAGCGGGTGTCCGGGATAATGAACCAATAATGCGATGGCACAGCGCATGAAAATCATGATGCCTGCGACCAGAACCTCGTTCCGTATTGTACTGATGTTTTAATACGATTATCGAATTATCGAATGTCCGTATGATTATGCGGTATAAGACGTCTGAGAATACTAGTGGGATAGTTGGTAAAATGGAGCTTCTGTAGCTATCTCTAGCTCTTTACTCTCCGAACAACTTCTGTACCCGCTTGAGTATAGAGTCCTTGGATGGGTCTGTCCCAAAGGATGTGTCAGGATCACTCCCAAACCAATGTAGCATTGGACGCACCGTAAGGATGGTCTTTCGAGGGAATCTCCAGAAGGGCGGGGAAGGCTTGTTGATACTTGTCCACCGTGGGTCGTATCTTCTCTGCGATCTAGAGAATGTGTTTGATATCATGCGAGAAGAAAGAAAGCGCGAGTGAACTAACGTGTTGATTGATCAATAAGATGGCGATGTCCTTTCGTTCAGTGAACTCCTGGAAAGCAGCTTCGATCTGAGCAACCTGAGTCTCTGGATAGATTGTGTAAATGAAGAGAGGTGAGGGAGAGAAAGGCTGACGGACTTGTATCGACCACTAAGAAGTTCTTCTTCTGCTGTTCATTAACATGACCCACACCTGCCAGAAGTAAACCAGTTATCGAGTCCTTGAAGACGACGTTAGTAGTCGCAAGGATAATCAAAGGTTGAACTACCTCATCCCCAATGACTGCAAGCAAGTTTCTGTCCTTGAATGAGATATTGGTCGCCATCTAAGCAACCTCGATTCGGAAAGGGGTGTGGTTGCAAGTCAAGCGTGGTCTGTTAGGCGCCCATCCTTGATGACCTCAGTCCGCGTCAGTCCAAGTTTTGCTGAGTGCTCTCTCTTTTGCGACGCCAATCAACTCGTACCGATGGAAATTTTCAACCGCGCTCCTTCAATATCAGAGGACACAATTCATTATCGCCTCTATCCATTGAAAACGGAAGTGCATGACAAGGCTTCTGCAGCAACACTCGCGGCGTATATCCATTCTCTGGTTCAGTCACTTCTTCCTCCAGAGTTCCTATGGCATCGCGATACCTTCGAAATCAAAGTGGTTCACGATACTGATACGCAGGGGTGGTTCTGCGAGGGTCATATGAGGGTGGGCGATTGTGTGGACGATGAATGGTGTGTGGTTTGGTTGTTGCGAGAAATTAGTTCGAAATGGGACCTCGCGATTAGGTACGCTTTTGAAAACTGTCTTTTCCCTTCTGTGAACGTCCTTAATGGTGCTCTTCTGCTAGTGTCAATGATACTGACGGAGAGTTTATGCTCATCGAAGCTGCCGACGCGCTCCCGTCATGGGTAAAACCCAGCAATTCTGAAAACAGGGTGCGCCCTCTCTCTAATTGGTAAGAATCACTCCATTCAAACGTTTGATGCCTAGGTCTGGATATACAATTCCCAGTTACATCTCATAGATCTCACACATGTCTCTGCTCCGTCCAAAGTCCATCGGAAAAGACGCGTTGTCCAGGACAGTGATGATGAGGACAAAGATTCAGAGGATGACTTGGTCGTTGAAGACGCTTTGAAACTACTCCGCGATCCGATTATTGACACTTCTGCCCCGTCTGCGGTAAGGAACATAGTATGGCAGAGGATCTCTCAGTACGTTCTGATTGAAGGCCTACCAGGCAACAGTTCGCTCATGACTCCAATTAGGTATCCATCTGCGGCGAGGCAACATGTCCACTTTACGAAGGCCTACCTTCCTCAAGATATAGTGAAAGCCCTCCACGTCGATCCTTCCTTGATCCAAAAGGCGGTTGAAGCGTTCTATACCCGTGATGCAATTCAGCTGCGTGTACGAATCTTACTTTTTTCTTGTCTTGCAACCTTGTTCACTATTTTCTCTTCGTCTCAGGCGGCGCATAGAATGAGTCGATTTTCACCCAACACGTCTGTCCTAGCGACGGTCAAGATGACTCGAACTGCCTACGCGCAACTTTTGGGCCAAAAGTTCTACCCTCCTAAGATATTTGGAAGGTGGCAAGAGAATGAAGGCACGAACGAGTGGAGATGGAGGGATGTTGGCATGAAAATCGTAAGATCACCGTACTATTCTACGGATCGTCACATTGAACCTGGATCGAACAGGCAGTCGGTTTTGAAATGTTGTATCAAGAATCGAAGGGACGCTCAGAGACAATAAACCGAACGCCCGACGGACTGAAGTCAATGGTGGGTGATTTCTCCCTCAGCACGTCACTCCCGCTAACATGGACGAACTCTTAGTCCGATTCCATCAAAGAGCACCTCGCAAACAATCCAGACTATCAGACGTATATTCAGAAGTTGGCTTCACTCGATTATTTTCGAGGGGAACTCAAGGGGTCGCAATTGTGGAATGAGTTGGAAGACAAGGCGATTTCCGTCTTTTTATCCTCTCAGAAGCAAGAGTGAGTACTTCCGCTCGATGGTAGGTATCCTTTCCTCAATCGTTTCATGTAGCGACGCAACAAGACCTTCCTTCACTTCCTTGGTATCCTCCGCAATCTCTCGTGCTCCGGAACCTCTTCCGGAGTCCACACGGGGAGAGGATGACGATAGCTGGTTGAACATTGATGCAGAAAGCTTCGAAGATGCACTCGCCAAGGCTCAATCAAATAAAACTGCAGATCCAGATGCCATGGATGTTGATAAACCCTCCTCCGAGATGACAGAAGAAGATCGTGTCGCTTCTGAGCAGGCATCCAAGCTACGTGATCTAGCTGCGAAAGTCGAGGAGTTTGTGGAAGGTGAAGGTGATTTGGAAGGTGCTAGGTTCAAAGAGTAAGTCTTCTCAAAACTTTTGCTCTCGCGGCCATTCTCTAATGTCATTCCAGCGAAATATTCTCCGACGAGGAAATGAGCGACGACGATGCGTCCGAGGAAGAACAAGAGCCGCAGCGGGACCCACAGCAACGACAGGCCGACATGGACAAGCTAGTGCCCGGTTTAGAACCTGGTGACTATGGCAAAATGCCGGCATCATTCCACAGTAATTCACAAAAGACCACGAAGACGACTTTAGACACAGATGATGTAAGCGAAGACAGTTCTAATACGCAAACCGCGGGAGGGTCATCACCGAGCAAGCCAATACGGAAGCCTATTCTTCCCCGGGACAAGTTTGACGGTGTGGATTCCGACGATGAGACAGACGAGGATGACGACGAAGAAGAGGAAGAGGAGGATGAGAGACCCCAAGTAGTCGGCGAGATAGAAGTGGATATGCAGGAGGAGGAAGATGAATTCTTGGAGTTTTCACGTCAAGCCCTTGGGATCACCGACGACCAGTGGAAGTCCATATTGGCGGATCGACAGGATCGAGGTGGTGAGCATGGACGCTTCTTGTTCACCGGAAAGACATTGACATAGTTCTCAGCATATGTGCCCAAAGATAGTCGGACAGATGCGAAGAATCGCCCAACAAAAACACCAGCTTCCAACGCCAATGCGAGGACCGAAATGGAATCTGTTCCTGAGAGCAATCCAAATCTCGACTCTTTCGAAGCTCTCATGAAAGCCATGGACTCTGAACTCCGGCGCTCAACTGGCGCCACCGCCGATAAGGGGAAGGGCAAAGAGCGGGCTCGTGATGACGACGTCGATATCGAGGCCATGATGGCAGAAGAGCTTCAAGGAGCATTAGAGCGCGACGATGACGACGAAGATAGCGGACTAGGTGATGCGAACGTTGACTACAATCTCATCAAGAATTTCTTGGAGAGTTTCAAGAGCCAAGGGGGTTTGTCAGGTCCGGTTGGCAATCTTGCAGGTAGACTAGAGCCAGGTTGGAAACTTCCAAGGGACGAAGGCGGTGGTCACGCATAAGTATATATCGAAACCTACATACCAGCCGAGCACATGTGCTATGTATTGATTGTACATGGTTTGGGTTGATTCACCACTTCATTGTCTTCAGTATACCGCCCTCCCTGCTGCCATGAGTCGCCTTCTTTCCTCTTCTAAGACCTTGCCTTGGTCTACCGCTCTCTTTGGCACTATCTTCCTCCTTTCCGTCGTAATTTGGAAATCGAGGCGATCTTTTCCGAGTGCCTTCAAGGTCTTTCTCTCCACAAGACTGTAATCTTTGGCCCGTTCCCTGTCAAACTTAAATGGCTCCTTCAGCCCAACTGGGGGATTTGTGATGACCCTTGGTACCCTGAGGTGGTTCTTGGAGGCGGAATGAAGCATAAGAGGATGCAGCAAAACCACGTCGCCGACCTCGCCTGTAAGTTCGACGAAGTTGACACATTTTTTGGCCGTGTCCAGCAGAGAGATATAGCCGGGATCGTCTCGAGGTTCTGTGACGCTGGAGGTCGAGGGCGTGAACGAGAGTCCAGTTGGCAGGACCCCTTCAGGATGGGCCGCGAGATAGTTTGCGACAATGTCGATTCCGTCCGGAGAGATGTAGGTACCTCCTCCTTGAGGTTTGATGTCGGAGAAGATTGGCACGACCAATAGAGCCTGTTCTGGGGAGTCAAGATAGTGGACCTGTTTTCCTGATTAGCTCAGAGTCATGAGGCGTGCGGAAAGATGCTTCGCTCACGAAGAAATCTCCGTCGACGTGCCAGTTGTCTAGCTCCCGAGGGTGGATAGGAGCGGCGGTCTCCAAGTCGGGCCTGCCAAAGTTGACGATGAAACTGTCTCCCCAAGAACTACTATTCTCATCGATCCGGTCTTCGCCGCCTAACAAATCTGAAATTGCTTGCCAAGCCTGTTCAGAACTGGTTAATCCCACATAATAATGAGATTACTGTGCTGTTGATCACCTTGGGTGCAAACCTTGCGACTTCCTCTCGTCTGTGGAAGGGCATATGAATACGCTCTCTCTCCCAGGTCGTTTTATCATTAGGATCGAGCGCAAGTCGGATCCACATTGTCTCGGACCATTCTGCGGCCTTTTCTCGACTGAATGCATTCTTGACGACGATGTACCCCCGCTCGAGGAAATGATCGACATCTTCAGCTGCTAGGAATCAACTATGCTGTCCTCCGAAATCAAGAAACGACGCACGACACAGATACTTGTATTCACTCATGCTACCTGTTGTGTTGGTGATTCGTGGTCAACGTGGAACGAGCCAGAGAATACCAATGGTAAGGTCACATTGGGACGATATATTTGGCATTGACTGTATCGTAATACAAACACTTCTACAGTGACTGGACACGGTCGAGAACAGCCTTCTTCATCTGGAAAATTAACGTTCTGGGATCAATAACAGGCCTGAAGAGAAGTCAAATGCACGTACCGGTGGGCTTGGACCTTCGCCCGCGAAGTAGTGCAGGACAAATTCTGTCGCAACCCAGTCATGTTCAATGGCACCCAGGTCGCGGAATACAATCGCGCGAGGTTTTCCCGGGACGGGCTCCGAAAGGAAGACGTCGAATGGGGTGTGTTTGCTTAGAGCAGTATTAGGGAACAGTGTCTTCAGTTTTCGCAACGGAAAGGCGACTTCAGTGGCTTCATCTTCGGAGATGGTTCCTGATTTTCGGCTTTCACCTAGCCTTGCATAAAGGGCGCGCATAAAAGCATCTCGGAGGTGGGAATATGAAGTGGACCTTGTGGGGACTGACAAGGACTTATTTGAACGTTCACGAGAAACCAGTGAATGCCTTACCTATTCGAATGACGCAAGCACTCTTTTTCACAATCTCTTCTATTCTTTGCTCTTGAGTCATGTTGGGTTCGAACTGGAACGAGTTGAACAACGGTTGGATTGGATGCCATCTCGAGACGTGCCTTCAAGTTAGGGTTGTTCAAGTCGGCGTAAAACCCAACAGAATACACTTTGATACCAAGAAACGAGACAGTTCTCACTCCGACGCCAATGCAGGTCAACGGAGGGATACTATTTTGCGCGGGGACACGTAGAGTCTTCGGGAATTCTATGCTGGTTGCGGGGTCGACTGCAGGAAACGTTACATTTAGTCTCCCAATCCGCGATAGCATTGAATGACGAGACGTACCTATCGTTTCTTGCTCATCCGAGACCTTCTGACCTGAAAGTTGTGCAACCGCATCAAGGTGAACCGGCCGAAGGAAGAGTGAGGCGCCCAGTACGAGACCAACACCCAAAACAAGAGGCTTGAAGTAAGAGACTGTTTGTTTTCGAGTCAAAGACGTGTGAATTTGTTGACGACCATTAATTCGGAAAGGTCTGCGTGCGACAGCACGCGTCAAAGAACGAGTCAGTAGGTGGTTGGTGGAAAGCATTATTTCGCGGTCTTAACCGGGGTCCGGCAGGCAACCCGGAGGGTATTAGAGTGACGCGTCTCTGCTTTGTACACAGATCTGGAACATCGACGCGTCATACAATCTCCTCTCCAAAGGCCTCGTCAGCCTTTCTGTATTTGGATCATTCAGTGAAGCTATAAAAATATAAAAAAGGTACTCTCAGTCGGACATTTACCTCAAAGCGAAATCATGAACTCCCCCATTCACACAGCTATATTGGCCGAGGGCTCAGCTTCTCATACACCCGACGACATGGACGACACGGAGTCTTCCTATCCTGATAGCCCAACAGAAGAAGCCACCGACCCTACCTCGCTTGAGAAGCAGCAGCTGACTCTACAAACATATCTGAACTCGGTTCCCTATGATTGCGAGAGTAGTGAAGCCATGCAGACCAAGCTGGAGGAGATCGTCGGAAACATATACATCTGCACAAAGACGCAGAATTGGCTCACGTTGACTACATGGGATGGGATGCTTCAATGGTACGCCTACGTGCCGCTCAATGGTCATTCGTCAGGCTAATCGATCCCTGTTCGTTCCCTCTTGGAAAAGCTGGCTCTCAATGAGGTACCCTTTGAAGAAATCGACCCGAGTCAAGCTTGTTCGCATGTACTACGAATTATGCATTCTTCCTGGAATGGACCCCCGAGTGACGCGTTCCTGGGCAGACATGGTCTCCCGACTTCTGCTTACAAAGGCAGGCTCAAAGCGTAAACTAGAATCGAGCGACCTACAACTACCGTGGCGGCCGCTTTGGAGAGTATTGAAGAAGGAACTTTGGCCCAAGAAACGCATTGAGGACACATCGTACGTTGATCGCGACTATTCTCTTCGTTGCATCCTTCAATGCTTTCACTGCAGGCGAAACGTGGTCAACATCTTACTCTACGTCGCAGAACAATGCAAACGGTACTATCCTGGCGATGAAGTCCAATACATGCTAGATGAATTCTTACCATTGTTAACTCAAGACGTGGGTCTTCTATACAATCTGCCGTGTTCCGTGAATTGAAACACTCGTTATAGACCATCCTCACCATCGTACCGGTTCTTACGTCCTTCCTTCCGCTTAGTGCTTGTCACGCCTACATCCCTACCTTATTCAAGCTGTGGCAAGCGTTCAACTCTTCGGTGTTGGATGACCGTCTTCTTGAGCTCGCTGGACAACTTTCTCGGGAACATGTCACTGGAGCGGAAGGAATCGAGTGGAAGGACGTTGGGATCTGGACAGAGTCGGAGTGGGAGTTGTTGATTGTCAAGGCGCTGGGTTCCATGAGTAAGTCTCTTCTCGCGTCGAGACGTTGCCAGTACTGAGCCTCTTGCTGGGCCCTTCAAGATGTGCCCGTTGGCATCTCTAGAGTGAGCTTTTCTTTGCACGACTGGGAAAAGGCGGATCGAGAAAGCTAACCAATTTCAAGGGCTCATCGACTACTGCGGGCCATGCGGACTACATGTCTAATAAATCGACAAAGATCAAGAAGGCGGTCAATCGACAAGGTTCTCTTTTCAACGTTTTGGCCAGTCGCCTTTCACTGACATACGTACTATCTCAGACGCGGTTGCCAAGATACTGGTGTATTCAATGGCGGTCGACGGACCCGTCAAGGAAAGCGCAACGTCGACGCCTCAGGCTATCGGTTCACCTGCACAAAGCGGCTATATAGCAGGCTCCAAGTCTGTGGATTCCCTCGATCGTCTCATAACAAGCACAGAATCGTTCTTCCACCCATCCAATCATGGGTTATGGACTCCCTCGGTCAATCTCTTTCTCAACCTGCAGTAGAACAGAGACTGATGCTCCATCTAGCTGACTAACTTCCTGCAACGGCTCACATCCGAACTCATGTACAGACTTAAGGATGAAGAACAAGCGACCTGCAAGACTCCTGTGGTGCGAACCGTCCATTATCAGTCATATGATTCGTTCTCATACCCTCCAGACTCACCGAGTGACCCCCGCTATCAGGAAAGCGGTGGTTTCCATCCTGCGCACGCCAGCTCTTCTGGCAATGTTCTCCAAGGACCCTGCCAGCATGGGCTACGCGCAAGCTTCCTTAAGGGCAATGGCTTTGCTAGAACCGAACCTCATCATGCCTGAACTATTGGAGCGAGCCTATGATGGACTTGAGGTGGTCAATGAGACGGTAACATTCTCCCCGTGCGATGAGAAAACTCAAACTAAATGTCCGTACCTTCGGTCACAGCATCGAACAACTGCCGTTCTTGGCATGTTAAGTGCGATAGCTCGCCCACTTGCCACGGAGTCTATTTGGTTGGGTGGCCAGAAACACGTTGTACCTCTCCTTGAGCTTTGCATCCCCGGGATTGACGTCGTGAGTAGTCGTGATAGCTTTCACGATTATAGCTAACAAATTAAACTTGCACGATAGAACGACCCTACCAAGACCTGTATGTCCCATTTCCCAAACGTCTACGTCGTCAACGCTCACTTCCCAGAGATAGTATGTGCATCGATGTTCATAGTCGGGGTCGTGCAGAACATTCGTGTCGGCGATCTCTCCATACACCAGTCAGGAGTGCCAATCACGGAAGATGGTATCGCTCAAATGGACGTCGATCAAGACAACATTCAACTTCCGAGTGGCACCGAGAGTGGTATGCCGGCGCTTAGTAAGGAGGACGAGCGAGCGCTTGTTCGAGATAGCACAGCAGTCTTCGCTGGTACGTTCACATCTTATCATTACCCCCCAAGTCCTAGTGTTCTGACTGCCATACATTAGACTGGGTTACATCATTGTTCCGCCGTGTTCTCGCCCTGTACGAGAATCTGCCTGAGGAGGGAGGAAGGCGAAACACGACCGGCGGCAAGATTGAAGAGAGCCTTCTCAGCTCGATCAAGAACATGATGGACGTTGTATGCCTCCACCTTTCGGACCAGCTCTTCGATCTGGTATTGAGGCTGGTGTATGACTATGCCACGACCAATGCGAAAGCGAATGCAGTCAAGGCGTTTGGGCAACTTGTTGCCTGTCTAGCGAGAGTGAACCCGGAAAAGACGATCAACAAATTCCTGCCATATTGTATTTCACAGATAGAGGAGGAACTGAAACACGGCGCTTCTAGCGTTCGTACCACCTCATCTCACGTTGCTGCGGCTTCGGATACTACCCTGCACTGGAGTAAGTCTCATGTCGACCCTCTTGAAGTCTCAACCGTGGCTCAATGCCAGAAAAGATCTATCCATTTTAAAGGGATGCCTCGGCTTCGGCGGCTCATTTGTGAGGATTTCGCGACGTCCGAAACCTAAAGATACTGAGATTTGTCCCCAGCTCGTCAAGAAGAAGGACCAAATCATCAATCTCATACTCCTCTTAATAGACAAGACCAAGAGTGAGAGAGGTTACAGCAACACAGGTCAACTTATCACCCGCGTGATACATACATTGGTGGGCGTATATCCTCTCAACAGTCGGTTTGTGAATACGAAGGAATGGACAAGTACCGGTACGTTCGAGATGATTATGTTCAGGCTACTGAATGCTCAATCGTACCCCAGAACTGGAGAGTGACCATAATGTTCATTGGGGAAAGTTCTACAAGCCTGAGGATGTAGAAATCGAGTGGCACGGTTGGTCCTCTCCCGTATTCTCAATTCTTCCGCTCAACCTCGAACAGTTCCTTCGAGCGAGGAGATCCAATTCATTTTAGACTTTTTGGACCAAGTGGTCGCCCCTAATCTCTCCAAAATCGAAGGGCTCCTGAAAAATACGGCTGCTTGGGATAACGCCAACCGCAATGACTTTTGCAGGTACCTACAGGCATGTCGCGCTACATGGGCGGGACTTCCCACATTTATCAAAGAAGGCGCGAAGGATGTTGTGAACCATAGAATGTACGAGGACATCGAATGCTTCGGGCTTGTCGTGCCGCATCTCGATGTCCAGGCTGGGTTCACCCTTTGTGACCCTCAAGATTCTCGTTACCAGAAAGCGGCTGAACAGCGGGCTCACTTCGGAGAGGTAGTCTTAAAGTGTGCGGAGGCGCTTCGACCGAAGACTGAAGGGGAGGACCATGTCGATGCTGTGATGGCCGTGTCTAAAGCCATTGATGTGTATCTTCTCGATTATGGGCTCTCCAAGGGACGGTTGGATGCCTTCCAGAAGAGCTACGCGGCTACCCGAGAGTAAGTGAACAGCGCGTTTCTCTTTCAAAGCTATGTCACTTATACAATTGCATACAGCATGAACCGTATGTGGCCACGGCAGTTGGAGAACTCCCGGCTGGTGTTTTTGAAGCGAGCACAGCTATACCACAGTGGGAGAGTATACATGCACTCACTTTATCGCAGAAGAACTGCACTCGATGATGCTCTTATCACACAGCTAGTTGAGCTTTCCTTATCCCCCTACACAAGGGTCCGCCGGTAAGTGTTCTTGGGTGATGGTGGACTACACGTTCTTAACTTCCCTTCAGGCACGCACAACCGGTTCTACAGTCTGTCTTTGGGGTGCGCTCGCTGTCATTATCTCGAAGATCTAATTTGACATTCCACCAGTGCTTCGTTCGGTCCACCCGTTTTGCTTTGCCTACTCTCCTCCAAGCAATATCAAAAGGCAACGACCCTGATCGCATGAAAGGCGCTTTATACGTGATCTCAAACAAGGGAATCGGTCAGTCGGCTCTGCGTTCGTTTTCTGAGACTTACTGAAGTGGTCGCTTTCAGTCTCCTACGCTCTTACTGGTACATCTTTCTCGTTCTTTGCTATTTTGAATACCTGACTGGAGCATGGCGGTAGACTTGGGTTTCCATCGCCAGTTCCTCGTCTCCTTATTGGAGTGTCAACATGAAGAAAAGGTTGCCTCCATCCCTCCTACCTTGGAATATTGATCTGACGAGATCTTTCCAGCCGTCGATTCAGAAGGTGGTTAGCGTAATGGCCCACGAGTGCAATGCCCACCTTGGTGAGGATGTCTCGCACACAGATGCGTACGACCTTGAAACCCCAGGGGTCAATCAGGCTCTGGAGGAACTGCTCCTAGAGTTCTCGCCTTCCACGGTCAAAGCCGATTTGCTCAAGGAAGCGACGTCCAAAATGCCGGTGCGCAAGGAGAGAAGAGGTATTCTCTATAGAGAGACCATGGCTAAGGTGCTTGAGATAGCGCAGAATACTCAAACACACGTGAGCCGCTAGTTCGCCTCTGCATCACGCTCTGACTTGTTCGCCAGTGGCGATACGTTCAAATGGCGACACGTTTCTTGTACGGCTTGCTGAGTCGCGCTTTTACACCACCTCCAGAGCTCTATGAGTTCTTCATCAATCATGTCGTCAGCCCGCAGCCTTCGATCCGTTCCACATCTTCACGGTCAGTTGGTCGCTCTCCCCAACGTCCTCTCGAATAAAACTGATTTGAGAATCGTCAGTGCGCTGACAAAGCTGACGATGTTCATCAAATACCGAACGTACTCAAAGGACCTAGAACAGTTGTGGCGAGAGGAATGGACGAACCCACTAGTAGAGCCTATTGATATCTCGGAAGCTAGACCATACTTGAAGAGTCCTACCTTCCTCTCTGGTGGTAATTCGCGGTGAGTCTATGGCCTTGACTGCCCTCTAATTCCGCTCCTCAATTTCGTATATCAGAATATACATTGACAAGATACAAACGGGTTTCATATTATGGAAGCCGACGCTCAAAGGCTACTTACCTCCTACGGAGGAAAGGATCATCAAATGGGAACCCGAGTCGTCCAGTTGCTTACAGAGGACCGAGGAGCTCTTCAATGCAGAGGGCTTCTACGAGAAATTAGCTGGGCTATGGAGTCAGGAGTCTAGTAAAGCCAATTCGACCATGGAACTACGTTCTGACAACGTCTTACTCATCAAGAGTTTGGGTAGGCGTTCTCGTCGCAATCTCACGATTCCTTGGCTGATTTCTCTACAGCAAAGATGTTCAATGGAAGCAACCTCGAAAGGTTGCTGGGAGTCATCGAAACCTTGATAAGCGATTCCGACAAGTACAAACAGCGGGCGGGGGGTGAATTTCTGACTGGTATCCTTCGAGGTTAGTCCGAATTTGTCTCCGTGGCGGACACCTTGTTTATCGATCCTTGCTAGGTTCCAAGCACTGGCCACCGTCGAAGTCGAACGTACTATGGGGCTGGACGATCGAGAAATTACCAGGCATCGTGGCGGGTATCAAACCTGATACCCTTACATTCTGGGAGACTACGTTCAGCGTAAGTGCCCTTCCTTGTCCCAGATTGGCTTAATGCTCAGACCCACTCAGTATGTCATGGAAGAAAGAGATCCTCGCAGGAACAAAGCCCTTGTCGACTGGATCCTCTCCCTATCACTTGACTTCAATGCCGACTCAGCTTTTGCAAGTAAGTTGATTCTCTCGTACTCGTCTTGCAGTTATTCACCTCAATACTATAGTGAACAAGACCGTCACGATATTTACGACTTTGGTTGAGAACCTTGGGGTGCTGTTCAATCCCTTGTCCGACAAATACGTCGACCTACTCTTTGACAGTGCCAACACTAGTTACGCCGAGATGCGGGCACATATCGCCCAGCTTCTGTACACAATGATGAGGAACCAGTGGCGTCCGTTGCATTCATCTTCTCAAGCATTCGTCAAGGCCTGCGAGGACGAGAAAGGAGATCCATTGAGGATAAGGTTGGTATCCTATGTTCTTTTTTCTAAAGACGAGAAGATTTACGACTGCGTTTGCTTCCCAGGGAAGTTCACTACAAGGACCGCATGGCTAATTTTGCTACCCAACTTGCGAAGTGGAGGGATGAGCGGCTTCCGCCGCCAAGAGTGAGTTTGTCGGAATACGACAAAGTCAGCTTGACATTGTTGCAATGGATATGGGTCTCTGCCCACGGTTCCCAAGCATCGCTGGTCTTCCCGTATGCGGTTTCTTTGATGTACGTACCTTTCTCGCCCGGCTTGTCACGTACTCCAACTCACTGGGCTTAAACTTATAGGCCAGAGATAATCCGAATGTCAGAGTTGAACGACAACCCAGAACTACAGAACTACAGCACCGCGGTTCAATATGTCCTATCGGCTGTTACGCCACTATCCGATTACCTTCCTACGATTCTGGACACATTCGCGGGCGCCATCAAGTCTTCAGAGTCCTGGCGTATTCGACACCACACACTTCCAGCCATGATCGTATTCTTCTATCGAAATCTCCTTTCCATACCTCCCGACGGTGCATCCAAAGTCATGGAGGTTCTGTTGGAATGTTTGGCTGACGAGAATGTGGAAGTGAGGGAGATGGCATCGAAGATGTTGAGCGGAGTCGTGAGATGTTCTCAGCGCCAGAGCATTTTGCCGTTGAAGAAGAGGTTCGTCAACACGATCCGCAAGACTACGCTTCCGGCGCGCAAAGACCCAGGGTATGCAGAGGCTCTGAGGAAACTCCATTCTGCGATATTGGGTGTCTGTGCGTTGATCGAAAGTTTCCCGTACTCGGTGGAAAAGTGGATGCCTCCTTTGACTGAAGGTGAGTTCCGTGTTCCTATTCTCTAGTCCTAGTGATGCTCCCCCGTCGGTTCTGGCCCGAATATTTTTATTTCACCCCATTGTTTTCGGAGCGGCGCTTGATGGATGCTGACCACATATTCACGACCCTAGTCCTGGCCGTTCACGCTACCGATCCTCCGCCTATTTCGACTACGATTAGGAAGTGTGCCTCTGAGTTCAAGAAGACTCATCAGGTGAGACTCCTCCATGTGTTCCTACCATGCTAATTCTGATCAACGAAAATCGTACAGGATACTTGGCATAAGGACCAGCAAGTCTTCGATGAAGATCAGCTACAGAACCTGTCGACGATGTTAGTGGGGACCTCATATTGTAAGTCATGTCTCTTCATTTCGCCCTTCTACTGTTCGTACGAAAGGCCGGGTTCCTGACGGGTCACACAGACGCATAGCTCTCATCGTCAAGCGTGTTGAGGAACGAAATGAAGGTGTATTATCGATATGTTCCACGGAGTAATACAAAGGAAGGGTGCTATGTAAACCGTAACGTTCTGATAGTCCCGGGTGATTTGTTCGATGTTGGTCCGAAGTCCGATTACTGAGACAACACGTTTCCAACACGAGTTTGGTGGTGTCCAGCGGCAAGTGTAGCCTGCTGGCAAACGGCATCGATTGTGAATGTTAAGAAAGACCCTGTCAAATGTAGGGCTTTTCCCGATGGCACACCACCACATGTGTTTTGCATGTGTTGTGTAGGTCCGCCCTCCCTGGGATGTAAGTACTCATCGATCGAGAGACTTTGGGGTTAATAACTCGTCGCCCATCGTGACTACCAGTGGAGGTCTCGGTGTGGACTTTAGTATGACCACAACTTCTGTTACGCTCGCCGCGCGCTTACGCCGACAGTCTCTCACCGTCCTATCACCTTTCATGACTACTAGTTCAGCGCGAGGGAACTTGCCATCAGTTTTAACGTGTCAGCGGTAATGAACGGGGAGATTAGGGTCCTTAGGTCCATAGACGCTCTCACATACCACGACCTCGTCCTTCAAGCTTTCAAGCTCGTGCTTTGACTTTTGATCTTCCCGTTTGATGTTCCCATCACCACCCGACGCGGAAATTTCTCTCGCCCGCAAAGGGTAAAGTGAGCGGCGAGGAAGTGAAAATTACGTGAGTCCTCTCCATTTCAATTATCGAGGCCTGGAACAAGGTCACAGTGGCTCGTTAGTCCTTTTTCATTGCTCGCGACTGCATGGAGTTGTGAACCTTTAGATAAATGGAACGGCACCGAATGAGCGAAAACCGCCTACCCGCTACCGCCTGTATCGATGAGATTGAGAAGTGTAATTTTTCCAGAACTTGCGAAGCATTATTCAAGAAGGTACTGATGACGGAGAACTGGAGTCAAGAAAAATCGATGATGGAATCGAGTTTGTGCATTAAACAGAGAGTGATAGTATCGAAGAGAATCATTGAGGGTCATTCTTATATCGACAAGCCAGCACCAGCAGAGCACATCCGAGCAGGAACAAACCGTGTCTCAATGTCTGTCGCGTCCATATTGGATGTCAGAAGTAAGCAATCAATCAGGTGAGGAAGGTAACCACGCCAGAACATGCCATCGCCAGAAGGCTGCGCAAGAGGTTTTACGTTATACACGTGTTGTGGGGCGAGTACAGGGACTCGAAAACGGATTTGCTTTGCTAGCGACTGGGGCAAGCCGTAGCGATGATGTGCACGACAGCGTGAACGGACTTGGTGCTGGTCGGGGAGGCTCGGGGGGAGAGAAGAAGGAAATTATGCAAAAAAGCGAAACATGGTTTTTGGTCAAGTTTCGGTTCAAACGGGAGTCATGTTTTTTGTGATTGAAGTTACCCCAAAAGGAAAGGGCAGCGGACAGCATTCCGCCTTTAAAAAGTTACAGTTTCGTTCGCTCACGCTTGTTGAAGTTGGACGCCCTTGGTCTCTCTCCCAAAACTCATTTCCCTTCCCCTCATCGATCCTCAAGTCTCTCAAATCTTTATTCACGTTTCTCATTCTCTCTTGACTTATCCTCTAATATTATTTCCCCCGACGACGCCCACCCAACACGTTGTTTACATCATCCAGCCTTGAGGCAGCCCGTCCGCAAAGGCAAGCTCGTTTCTTTCTCCTTCACTCTTCCATCCCATCCCCCATCCTCCATTAAGCTCCATTATTACTATTCTCGCTTCAATCTCTCCGTTATCCTTTTGTTGTACTGAGCTGACTTGGTTCTCTTCGTCATACGCCCATTGCGTCCGATTTCCCTCCCGCCTGCCTATTTGACGTGGTCGTGTCTATCTTCCTTATAACTAGTTTTCCGCAAATCAGCTACCATCACCGTTGCTCAGGACACTGTTTTCTATTTGCTGGTGTCCGCCCAACTCTTTGTAACACCCTGGTATGCTTTTCTATCGATCCATGATGTGAAAGAGCCCATGCTGACGATTCCTGCAGCCATTAAATGCACGAAGCCTTCACGACAACCACGAAGAATCACGTCTCAGATCTACTTCCTCCATTTCAGTTCAATCATAGAACGCACGCAGAACGCGAATCATCGTTAGAGGTGTGTTGTCCATCATATCATCATCGAGCATTCCAGTATTAACTGTTCTCTCTGTTCAGAATTGGCGTCGTTCTTCCCCTGGTGACTCTCCTAACTCACAGATCCAGCCAAATCGTCAATCTCCGCATTCCCGTCTCTCAAAAATCACCACCAGCAATATGACTTCGCGCCCTGATAGCAACCCAAAGCGTTGGTTCCTCACAAACAACAACCAAGTCGTTGACGCAGAAACTGCGAATGCAGGCTGGGAGCTTGCGGACGAAATCGGTCGCTTGAATATCGGCGAGGATGGCTTGAGTGATGCCCCAATTCGGACCCCTCCTAAATCAGAGTTGCCCTCGGCCGCTCTGGCTCAACTGCAAGACTCGAGTCCGTTAGAAACAAACTCCCTTCCGAGCACTGATTCTTCCCCCCATGTTGCCGACCATCAGATAGTCGTGTCCCATTCTCGGGGTTCCTCCACCGATACAACCTTATCCTCTCAAGGTTCTAACATGTCTTCCAATGGTCACACTCTCGTTACTCATGCTCCCGCCCCGATCAAAACTGCTGCTTTGAACGAAACGAAGGAGAGGCCTCACTCTTTCAGCGGCGGCCTCTCATCTGCCGATCTTCGTCGCTTGCAACAGGCCGGTGAGGACACAGACAGCCCGCTGCAACAGCAGCAGCAGCAGCAATGGCCAATTCTCCAGTATCGAGACAGTCCCGGGGAGCAGCAACTTTCGTACCCGTCGTTGGCGCCCAACACTCGGTCTCAGGCATATGACATGCGCTCAGGTCCACCTCAACAGAACCATCCCGTCAACCGGGATGACACTGACTATACCCGCAACTTTGCGGGCCACGTTCCTACCCAAGGCGCCGCTGTCCAACCTGTGCCCACGAGCCCGCCGTATGCTGGCACCCGTCCCAATGTTGCATACCGACAGCCTCCCCGCGCTTTCCCCCAGCAGAACCTTCCTAGTCCCGGTTTTGTCCCACCTCACCAGCAGTCTTTGTCATTGGGCAACTCTCAGCAGTTATATGACATGATGCTACCTGGTGCAGGCCCCGATAATTCTCATACCGCCATGCCGCGCGTCCAACAGCAACACACTCTTTTCCGTGGCGCCCATCATCATCACTCTGCCTCAGACCCGTCACAGATTCGTGACGCCGCTGCGCTAGGGCTGTTGGCCAATAATATGCAGGCTGCAGCATTTGGACCCGGGCTGTTCCCTGCGAACATGCCAGTGTCACCTCCGGCTCACATGGCAATGTACCCAGCCCAATTCTACGGCGCGGCCCAGGATGCTTACAGAGATCCAGCTGTGGCCCAGGTGATGGCGAATAGGTTACAGGCTCAATACACCGGCCCTTACGGCGTCGTGACGCCACCCTTGGACACGGCATTGTCCAGTCCAACTCCCTCGGCGAGCGGGGGCCCCAGTGCTAATAACCGCAAACTCGGTCTGTACAAAACAGAGTTATGCCGAAGTTGGGAAGAGAAGGGCAGCTGCAGATACGGGAACAAATGCCAGTTCGCTCATGGAGAGCAAGAGCTTCGCCGAGTCTCGAGGCACCCCAAGGTAAATTCACTTCTCTGAGTGTGTATTCCTTCGTTCTGATTTATCCGTTTCTGTAGTACAAGACCGAAATCTGCCGCGTAGGTTGATGCTCGTTAATTGGAGATAAGGTTTACTAATCCGCTTCTTTAGACGTTCTGGGTTTCGGGATCTTGTCCCTATGGCAAGAGGTGTTGTTTCATCCACACCGAGCTTCCCAACGCCAATGCTCCTGGTGCTCCCCCGAATGCCGGAGATAACGCACAAGCGCAACCCGTGCAGCAAGTCTCCACCGAAGGTCGAGTACGCTCTATGAGCACCAACAGTGACCCGAATGAGGCCGGTGTTTCCCTTCTCGCACGCATCAGCGCGAAACGCAGCCAGGACTATCCTAGCTCTAGTTCGCCTACCCCCGGCCGCCCGGGTCTCCGCGTCGATACGTCCGTGTTGGATCCCGCCAATCTCAAGCAAAACAAGTCTGCCTACCCGACATTCGCGAATAATGCAGTTTTGATGCAAGGAGCAGTGGAGCAGATTACGGCCAAATCCCCCGCGCCTGTGACGGCTGGACCAGACTTGGGAAGACACAACAATGCCCGTTTGGAAATCGTTGGTTATAACCAGGCGCGTACTAATCCATATCCACATCTGTCTTGCGGGCTGACATGAACACATCTCCTCCAGCGTATGAACAAGTCTGGCACACCTCCCGCCAACTCGCGTCACACCGCCAGTGGGTCCGACGACCTGAGTAACTACAACTACTATTCCGTCGGCTCAGACGATGGTAATACGGGTGGAAGTGGTCGAGCCAACGGACACGTTCGAGCGGGAAGTGCTGGAAACTGGGGTAATTTTACCGCCAGGAGCACCCACCTGAACTCCGCCTACCCCCATGCTCCCAGCCCCGTCGCCGATGTTCAGATAAACTCGCCGTGGACTGCGACCGAGTTGACTATGAACTCGTCGAGGCTCAACGAGAAGGCTTGGGCTTGATGTCCGAGACGAAGTTGCAGTCAAAATTCGGCACTCCCAATACATTTTTTCCCCTTGTGTTTTTAGCCCCCATCCCCTTTTCTGTTTTTCCTCGTCTGGAATGCTGTCTTGATTATCTTGCCCGCTTCAGTCGGACATTGGTTTTTAAGTTTCTAATCATCTAAATACCTCTCGAAATTATGCATTTCCCCGTTTTGCCAGTACTCGGATTCTTTCTTCTTTCTCTGTTTGCTCTCGTCCTTTCGCATCCTGTTTTCTTTGCATCCCCCCCACCAAAAGCAGCAGCAGCACCTATAGCATGACACGCCCTCTTTCCCCCTCCGTCAATGCATTCACCTCCCTTGCCAATGCTACGCGCTTCTCGGTCAATATCTCTGTCGTTCGCCTTGATTGTCAATACTTACTGGTACCCCCCGCCCCCGCCCTACCTTATCTCATATTTTTCCCTATCTACATCGCATCATTGTCGTTCACTTGCACCAGCCGCCCTCTGCAACATGTTCTTTATTTCGTTACGAACACATATAAGATATTTCTTCACTTTATGAAATGAAATGATAGAATGAAATCCATTGGGAGGGATATAACTTAGAACACAAGCGGCTAAAGTACCACTACGGCTACTACTCGTCTAAGTACTGTAGTAAAATGAACAGTGCATGGGTAAGTATAAGAAACGATGATTGAGATACATAAAGAAAAACGGGGGGTCGGAACACATATATGATATGCGAGATTAAGCAAATTATATTACTCCCAACGCCTTCAACTCGTTGCGGAACAGGTTCATCCGACACTTGGCGTAGCCAATGTAGTCGAATTCGGCTTCTTTCACGTCATTGAGCAGGTCATCTTTCGCCTGGACTATGCCCCAAACTCCCCACCACGCATGTGATGAGGGACTCCAGAAGCGGACCTGCTCATCCAGTGCTTCGGCCTCCGACTCTAGCTCGGCGTCCGAGGGCGGTGTGCACGATGGAGGTAACGAGTGTTGCAGATAAGCGCGATAAAAGTTTCGACGCTCTGCCGGGTTGGGGTATCTCGATGGATCGAGGAGGTGCGGTGTAGAGGTATGATAGTTCGCAGTCCATTCGTGGAAATGGTTTGCTATATCGAAAGCGGCAGTGTTTGGAGCTGCGTATTCAAAGTCGACAACAATGATCTGCAATGACGGAAAATCAGCACATACAATAAATGACGAATCGAATGGAAGCCACGACGTACCTGTCGATGGGCAGAGAGTCCTTCCTTCGCGTTGATTAGTCTGAGTAAGTTGCCATATTGAGTATCGTTGTGAGCGAAGACTCTCCTGCTGGAATCGACTGTAGACAACCACTTCATGTACTTGTCCCAGTCTTGTCTGAATCGGTCGATGTCTAGGGCTTCCCGATCAGCCTGTGAGAGAGCAGGTAGTCGCAAAACCTCCTTAGCCGGGGCTGTCCACGCTTTGATGTTCTTCTTCGCGGCTACCTCCCAGCCCTTGCCTTCGCCTCTCGTTTCAGGTGAAGTGTCCTCGATGACTTCGATGTCGACCGAGTGGAGTTCTGCCATACGCGCACCTATCCACTGACTGATCTCTGGGTCTCGCAAATCAGGGGCGGTGAGGGTCGTAGACTCGAAATACTCTTCGATTCTGCCGTTCTCAAAGGTGCTAAACACACGAGGGCCAAGACCATATCGTGAGGAGAGGATGTGAAGGGTGTGGAGTTCGCGAGGACGTGAAATCATTTCGCCAGACGAGGGGCCGTAAATGCGCAGCAACAGCTTCTTCGTTCCAGGGCTGGAAGGGCAAGAAACGAAGAAAACGGCGTTGGTTAGGGATCCTGAAATTTTTTCGACGAGAATATCCTGGGGTAAGATATCGTTGTTCAACCATGAAGAGATCTTCGAGGCACGAATGCATTCTAGCAGACTTTGGAGGAAGGAGACTTTCTTGTAATGTCTAGAAGTAAGGAAGGTACTGTCAGCCTCGGTTGAAGAACGATAGTAATAAAACCAGACCCAGAGGCTCGAGCGTTATCTGTTCTCGCCATGGACGGCCTGGTGAGTACAGACAGATAGAGTAAAGATTCCTTACCTAGCTTCTAGCCTGATAGTGGCATGTCGCAACCCTTCCTCCCTTACAACCTCAACATCTTGTCCTGCAGGGGGTAGCGAGGTGATTGACGAACTGGCACTGGCGGCAATAGTTGATGCTAGGCTCTGTACAGAGCTTGTGGAGAGTCGCTTGATGAGTGAGGGGTTCTCTAGAGAGATCGACGGTGTCGAGATGGATGGAGAGATGATGGGCGACATGGCCATGCGTGATATGAAGGTGGTGGTATGAAGCGAAGGAAGCTGTTTGAAATTTCGACTACGGGTTGGCCAATTGAAACTATTTAAATGATACGATAAGGACCTAATTGTGATAATCAACCGGGGAGTGAGGGAGAACCAATGAGGACGAGGCAAGGTGGACGTTTGACGTGAATTCGGGATGAAAAGCTTGGAGATGGTCGTGTGCCGATAAAAGGGCATCATGGCTCATTCCCAATTCTTGTACAATGAAAAGGGAAAAAACACGTGCTACTGCCGGGAGAAAAAAAGTTGCGCCACCGCGTCAACGGGCGTCATTTTGACCAAGTCAGGTCAACAGGCCCAAGCACAGCTGGAGCTTGCTCAAAAAAGCTCAGAGAAACAAGCTCCGACATAGCACCAGCACAGCAAATCTATTCAGTAAAGTATCTACGTCCAGACTACCTCCGCGGTGACGTCTGTATACTCTAACTTTGTTTCCCTCGATAGGTTCCTGACCCAACGGGAATGTGGGATATGGAGTCGGGAAAATCGTTCAAACGGATCCCATTCAACCAGTCGCAGGCAAACAGTTCATTCGTCCGCATTCTTGACAGCAGATTCGGAGGCGAGGTCGCTCCCGGTATCGATACAGCTGTAGTATGAATGCCTTGGCCTCTTGTAAGCGAATCTGGGGAACAAGTTCCGCAGTTTGGACACTGAACTTGAAGACATGGTCCGACCGGGACTTGCGAGAGCGGCAATAGCTCCACTAGAGCGAACAAGAAAAATGCCACCTTCCCGCGTTATCCTAAGTTCACATGGTTGGACCTTCGCGGGAACTTGGTCAAGGGCAAAGAACAACGCCCAAAATCTAGCTCCAGCAATTGAAAGGGAAAAGGCGTCGGGCGAGGAGAAGTCCTCTTCAGTATTTACTTACTGGGATGTACATCCCCTGAAGACCCAGTCGGGTACGGAGACCTGCTGTACAATTATGACGACGTACCTTCTAACTGTACAGCGCATGCGGAACGACACCAGTGCGACGAAGCTCTCCAATACCCCTGTCAGGCGTATCGAACGCCAGGTTAAAGGTGTCGTCCAGCTGGTGAGTTCCCGAAACCTAGAATCATTCTGGGATGCAAATGGGGAGGTTGTACACCACCCGTCGTCCAACAACGTCAGAAAGACAGCCACGGAGAGGCGGGCGGAACGCGATGTGCATTCTGTAGAGTAGATTTTGTAATCCTAAATGAGGGTCGGGACGATCGTAGAAATAATTGGCTGGAATTCTCGACGCAACAGCCGGGATTGGAGCACCACCGCAGCAGAAGAGATCCATTTCGATGCTTGCGCCTGCCTCAAAAACACGCTAAAGAAGTCATGAAGAATAAAGGTGTAGGAAAAAAAAGGGTTCTGACATTCGATAGCGTGCTTCAGTCCAGAATGAATCGAGCGTGAAATAGCTGAGAAGTACATGAGAAACCGAGTGAAGTCTGACCGTTTCTCCGGATGACAACTTGAAGAAGTAGATCTCTCGGAATTAGCCTAAGTACGACCCTAGAATATTTAGAGACCAGTCAAGCTCGGAAGGACGAAAGAATCTTGGAAAGTGCGTATTGTCGGAGCCTTTGAAGATGGGAGTATGAGGTCAAGTTGTGCGCAGGTCGTGATCCGAACTCCCGCTTTGCCTCCGAACTCGTGAATCTCGAAAAAGTAAGTGGTGAGTTGTGTAGTTCCATTCGACCACTACCTACGGTGATTAAGTAGATGAATATTAGAGTCTATGTATGATAGTCTATCTACCTCTATGCTGGCGCCTATTATCCTGTCGCTCGCTTTTTCTCGGTTGCCTCGTCGGGAGAGTCTGTCTTGCTCGAATTCGATTCCGATTGTTCATCCGCAGCGACTGATCGACGAAGGTGAATATAAGAACATACGGAAGACCCATTTCGAAGGATAGAAGAAGACATGCCAATGAAATCAAAATCCAATGAGTTCTCTGAATTTCTGCCATGTACGAGACATCCAACCACCGGCTGAGGGTGGTGAATGAGTAAAAGAAGCCGTACCGTTGTTAAGATCATCTGCCGTCCGTTGCTCCTGCGACTTTGTGGAGTCTTCAGATTTCGTTCCGCTCGTCGGCGAAGTCCGTCCTTCAACATCATCTGCGTATTCTTGGAGAAGTTGTCGTTGGCGTTGTGTGAGCGTCCTAAGTAGAAAGATGAGGATGAGCAAACATTCTTTTCAGTCGCAAGAGATATAACGGGAACCTCGTACCTGGGAAGGACGACTCTGAAAGTAACGAACAAATCTCCATGTCTGCCATTGAAAACGCTCTGTACTCCACGTCCCTTCAAAACCATTTCTTCGCCCTGCTGTGTTCCGCCGGGAACGCGAACGTCCACGTCACCATCGAGAGTGGGTACACGAACTCTTCCTCCAAGTAGAGCCGAGTGCATAGGTATCCGTGCTTCGTGATAGAGATTGTCGCCCTTTCTCTGGAATTGTTTCGATGGAGCGACCCGTACTCGGACAAGGAGGTCCCCAGCGGGACCCTTTCCGGAGACTGGAGCGTCACCAGAGTCCGGTACCCGTACAGTCATACCGTCTTCCACGCCTGACATACGATACGAGT
>JANHQD010001061.1:0-32880 GCA_024721195.1 Marasmius sp. AFHP31
ATTCTCCCTGACTTCCATTGGCTCCGGACAACGAATCCCCGCAGTGATGAGTCGTTTCAGGTTCCTCATCTCTTTCTCTGCCCACAATCGAACCATTTTCCGAGGATTCTTGCGCGAGTAACCTCGTCGGAAGCGGTATTCACCCGTCACGTACTTGTCTCTGTCTTTGAACACGAGGATAGAAGTCTTGTAGATCTTCACGGCCAGATGGCGCATTTCCGGTGTACGCGCATGATAGACGTTGGCCTGCAAATAGAGCCCTGAGTATTAGGCGGCAACGTAGACACGCGCAGAGCGCACCTCTTTCCCGGTACTTATGCAACCGTTTACATCGTGAATGAGGCCTCTCCCGATCATCTTGAAAAGGATCAATCGAGTGCGGGGATCCAATACTTGCTCATTCGTTGCTCGATCGGATTTGTCTTTAAGATTGGCGTACGAGCTGGGACCCTTTCGATTCACACCGACCCCCATGGTCATTGTGTAAGGATCGTCGATCGTCGCCAACCGAGATGAATACTTTGCAAGAGCAGCTAACTGGTCGGAAGTTTTGTCCTTGGGTGTCGCTGTTGTGGTTGGGGCACCGGAACTACCGTTTTGGCGAGAGCGACGTGCTGCTGGGTGATTGACAGGGGGCAAAGAGGCAACTTGAGAGGAACGGTCGATGGACGATTGGGTACCGTAGCCTTCAGCATTTCCTGAACGAACGGCTACGTGTTGTCGGAGACGGTTGTATTGCTTTGTAAAGTCTGAGTGAAGCTCAGTTTGTCTTCCATTAATACGCTTCGCTATTCGACGCACCTCGTTCAGCTATTTCCCAATCCTCGTCCTCAACTTGGTATGCGTCGTCGATCTCCTCATCGTCGAACTCTTCCTCCTCGTCGAAATGGTCGGATAAGTCTGTCTCGGAGTCTTCAGGCCCAGAGACGTCGATATAGTTGTGCTCGCCACGGTGGTCGATGTCCTCTGGCGCGTCGTCAAATTGACCGTCCTCTACTTTGTCGATGATGGCAGGCATTGTGAAGAAAAAAGGTGAATAGTCTAGTCACCGGCCTATGCCGAATTTGTGACAGCAACGTGACAAGTTGGAAGAATGTATGTTACTTTCCAAGTCTTCTCTGTCTTCCATGATCCTTGTTCTCGTTCAAATGTGCAAGTTGTCCATCAGTCCTAACGATGAAATTGTTAGTAGCAATATGCATCCTATGTTTCGTAGCGACAGCTCTAAGTTGCAACTGTACTGGTCTCTCGGATGAGCACTGTCGAAAGGCGGCGGCCGCCCTGTAGGCTATAGCCCACCTTGCACCCAGCTCGGACAGCCCATCACATCATTCATCGACGTTCAGAGCGTCAAAAACCTTATGATTCGTTCCGGTCTCCCGGCAAACTCAACCCCTTCTCTCAGCAACACATAAATGGGGTAGGGTGGCACTCCTCCCAGTGCGGCTGAGAAATCTAAAGCCTTCCTGGACGTTCATAGTTCTGCCTACAACCTTGTAACCCATAAGGACAACAGCTGCAGGATGTCAATGTTCGATGCTAGTCAAGGTGAAGCTCGACGCCCACTGTGCCTATGATCGACGGAAACTTGAAAGTGGCTCGAATGGGCCATTCCGTTCAGATTCTGGTCATACACCTTATCGATGATCGCCTCTGTTGACTTGATATTGGAATACGTCAGTGCGCCGCCAGGTCAGTCCTCGAGAGAACCGAAATTGGGAGCTACCCGACCTCCAATATGGGTCCATATTCGATAACTTTCGTAAGTACGCCACAACCTGAGCGTTCTGAAGTGGTTCGGAATCGACATGGATAGAACTAGGCTACATCCGATACCGACAGTATTCTCCTCCAGCGCAGTGGCCAGAAACATGGCCAAGTAGTGCCAATCGTATCTTGCAAGCCGGTCGAGATAGACAATGGCCAGATAGAGAGCGTGGGAACACCTCCTTTGTGAAGATCTTCTAGTGACAGTGGCTGTGAAACGTGTCTCTTCCCCAGACATAAGCGCCCAATTTTCCCTTTTTCCTGTCGCCCTTTGTGAGGCTGACCTCTCTCACTCCCTTTGTCTATATTACCCCTGTACCTTGCCTTTATTTACACGCTCTACCTCACCTCTCATTTCTCACTCCTTGTTTTTGAACCATCATGTTCTCCTTACGTCGCAAGTCGAAACACCCCCCACAACAACCAAAAGTCAGAACCTCCCCTTCCCTCCCAGAAGTCCACAAGCAAGGGATACCATGGCCAGAAAGTCTCGTAGACGTGTCCAGTATCGGCAACAGCGACCAAGATTATCAACAGCAAGGCAGACGTGTCGAAGGTGCGACTAAAACCTCCCTGCAGGGGCCTCCCAACCATCCCATACCGTTCCACAAACCGTTTCGGCCCTCTTCAGGTTCCACTTCTGCTTCAGCTATCGCAGGAGGCCCCATTTCCTCTCTGTATATGTCGCATCCACCTTCGGCTTTCGACAACTGGAAGAATTCCCCAGCCCCGATACCGAGATACAGTCAACGAAGAGCAAGGCAAGCACCGACATTCAATGTGATGGTGAGTTTTCGGGGATATCACTCAATAACCTCAGACAAACTCAATGAGTGTAATCTCACTGTCTTTAGGTTGTTGGTGGACTAGGTACCGGGAAAACTTCTCTTCTTCGCCTGATTCTGGAAACGGCAGACTTGTCGCCGTCCGCCACTGTCGACCAGAAGGTTGCGGTCGAACGGTTCCTACGCGGGTCTCCCAAAACAACGCAGTCTATCCAGACCGCAAGCATCGAAATTTGCGAGTCTCGGTTCGATCGCGTGTTGTTATCTGTCGTGGACACGCCGGGTCTAGATTATGCCGAAGGGAGAGAACTGAGGTTGGAGAGGCAAGTTAGCAGCATAATGCGTTATGTCGACGCGCAGTACGCCGACACGATGAGCGAAGTGCGTCTGTCAATTTGGTCTATTTCGCAGAATCTGACCACTTTTTACAGGAGTCGAAAGTCATTCGAAAGAGCAAGGGAGACCAACACATTCACTTGTAAGTCTCCCTATCATTGTTTGCCGTTTGTTTCATGATGGATTGCGTATCGTTACGTGCCTTCTTTCGTTGACCCCTCAATCCTTTTGTTCTACAGGTGTATCTACATGATTGAGCCCGACGCCATTATGACCTCTGCCGAGCGACGCGCTCGATCTTCACTCCCCGTGAAGTCGCGTTCTGAGACCACCCTCTCCCAGAAGAATCCCCCAGACCTCATCCCCGATACATCCTCCGACTCCGACGACGAGGAAGCCGAAGAAGAACCCCCTCTCACGATGTCACCAGCCGAAATACGCGTCATCCGCAGGCTAGCAACGCGATGCAACGTATTGCCTGTTGTAGCAAAGGCGGACTCACTGACGGACGAAAAGCTTGTAGCTGCAAAAGAAGCTGTGAGGAAGACCTTAGCAGAGGCTGACTTGGGTTTTGGCGTCTTCGGCCCAGCGGAGAAGAAGAGAGACCGATCCAGGACTCGAGGGCAGAATGGCAGGAACGCCAAAACCCATTTTGCTGTCGCTCCCGATGACGGCGCGAGCGGAGCCGGTCACAGCAGTGAAGAGGACGACGACGAAGAGGAAGAAAGACAATCTCGGCCTGTGATCAAGCTTCGCCCCTCTCGTCACCGTACCTTGTCAAGGTCTCGTTCGCGTAGGGATCTTTCCCAAGCTGCCGAAGATGACAGGCGCCCCATGTCTCCCGATTTCAATGACCGGGAGAGTGTTGCCAATGTTCGTTTCTCTGCACATATCGTTTCAAGACCGGATCTTGCGGCCGTGATGCCTTTCGCTCTGATTGCTCCCGATGCACGAAGACAAAGGAAGCCTTTGATTGAACCGGACAGTCAAGCGTTGGAGACTGGGTCTTCGTCGCCTGTACAACCGTCCGAAGAGGGCAAGCCGGCGTCTATTGCAGACACGATCCCTGCCACGCCCGCGTATTTGAACGGACCACCACAGGACATGAAAGGTGTGTTTGTTAGGAAATATCGTTGGGGAACCATCGATGTTCTCGACCCCGATCATTGCGATTTCGCTGCTCTACGAACTGCTGTACTATCCACCCATCTGAAGGTAATAATTCTCCGAACGCCGGGTCTACAGAGGTTGATTTTTGGTTGCTTTCGTCTCCAGATGCTGAAGACACATACACGGGAGGTTCTATACGAGAAGTACCGAACGGAGAAACTTCTCGCTCGTCGGGCTACCAGACAAATTACGGACGACGAAAGAAATCGTCTTCTGGAAGGTGAGTGTGATGTTCGGTTTGTCTACAGCATAGGCTAATAGTGGGCTCTAGATCTAGGCTTATGATCTCTTATTCAACTCCCTTTTTGCTTGATTTATTTAAAAGATATACCCCTCCTTCTCGGCTTCTCTAAACCTTTGCTTCATTTCGAGTGCTGGTGTCGCCTTCTATCATCATTCTTGTATTCCAGGAAAGTCTGTTGGACAGAGTTCATCTTCACATATGTAACCTTCTCTAATTCACATGCCTATCTATTCAGCAGCACATACTTTAGTTTCTTATTCTTTGAGCACGATCATTGGAGCGGAATTTAGGTCGTGGTTATACAATTACCAGTAGTTTGAAGAATCGATGAAGTGCAAATGTTTTCTATCAGTGTCGATTGTACAACCGGTGGTAGCCTCAATACAGGGAACACATCTACACTCTAATGTACCTTAAGATGATCCCTTGTTGGCCAGTCGTTGAATGTCGTCTTCAGATAAGCCATCCAATCGGTGCAGAAGGTACTCGACCTGAAGCGAGACAGGTCAGAAATGCTCCCGAATCAAGGTTCGGACGCTGGTGGACGTACCTCCACCTCCTTCGTTAACGGTATAATGTAGCTCTCGTACAGATCGACCACGCCGTTTATATCAATCTTCTCAATCTTCTCCGCACCAGGGGTGTCCAAACCTTGAGAGTAAGTGGCAGCTTTCTTCGCTAGACGCTCCAACAGTCGCTTTTCTACTTCTGGTTTCGTGATAAGGTCTTCCAACGCTTTCCGGTTTGGTTTCAGGATATGTGGGATGAATGCAGAAGGCTTTTCGAGGAATTTGGATTCAGAAACGAATTTTCCTACATCGGCGTCAGCCCTGGTGTCCACAAGAAAGTGCCCGATACGTACCGTAATGCACTCGTTTGCTGATCGCTTGGAGGACCTCGACATCGAGAGTTGCGGCACTACCGTAGTTGCCATCATCCTCGAATTCCGCGCTTCCTAATATTCCTTGAGCGCGTTTCGTTGCCGCTAGAGTGCGAGTAGCCTGACTTGTTATACGAGGGACTATATGGCACACGTAGAAGGCGAGGATAGAAGGATTGGCGTTGATGTTGTTAGGGAAAAGAATCTCTGGGAACTTGAGGGGCGGCAACACGGGCTCTGGTAGGTTTTCAGTGAATGGCGTTTCATCCGGGCTATCGAGATACAAATCGTCCAGAAACGGCGGGTATTGATCATGATGAGACGAAAATACCTGGTGTACCGTCTAGCCTTTGCTATCGAATGAGTTAGCACAATGTGGAAGTCTCGATATCATCGAACACACCATGAAAAGCTTCTGTCTCCTTCAAGAACCAATCTAGCCAGCTGCCTGGGAAACCGTGCTCTTGAAGCTCTTTAAATGCGCCTGGTTGATACATCCGGGGATTGTGTGCATATTGGGCACGCTCTATCAGACCGAAGATTATGGTATCTTCAAGCCTGGTGAGCACAGAGCGGATTCTATCCAAATTGAGAGGATCTCCAACAAGGTAGTTCCCCGACTGCATCTCAAAAGAGCTGGTCCAAGCAGAGAGTTGGAACGAAGAGATTTAAGGAGAAAGTAAACGGCCGAGTAATTGAGTCGCAGTTAGCGCGTTAGTCATAGTTGTGTGAATTGGTGAGCGTTACTTGTAAAACACTTACAACAAATCGGTAGCTCGCTTATGAATGAGGGAAGACAGTTTCACGAAATGTACGGGGGTAGGAATGAAGAAGGGGTATCAGTGTGTGGTCTGAGAGGACTGGAATTTCCGTTCGCCTATGTTATATATAAGAGGAAGTGATAGGAAACCCGCAAGCCCAGATTACCCCGGCTCTATGTAAAGGCAGCCGCAAGACAATCCCATGCTCAAATCAGACAAGAACGGACGACAGGTACTCAGCGATTAGCTTAGAGCTCGTCTCCTATGCTGTACAAGTTTTCATTACGATGAAAGGCCCTCTATTCCATTCCGAACCAATCCATTTGTAACTTGTTGACAGATGTGGAGGCGAACGCATGAACCACCATTCCCATCAACACTGCCGTGTGCGCCATTAATCCGTGAACGATCAAAAAAGATTCCCATGGGTCCGCGATAGCCCTCTTCGGACCAATGTAACACGATAGAACGGGGAATCGATAATGGTTTAGGGGGGTTGTAGGTTGCGCCTAGTCCATATCCATGTCCATGGGATCTCTGTCACCTCCGAAGAGGTCATCGTCCTCAATCGGTCTACCCTCTTGAGCATCTCCATCCTCTGCAGCCTCTGAATCTGAATCGGGGTCGCGATCCAACGGTATCCCCTCCTTTTTCATTCGCTGCTGCTCCGTCAGCTCATCACGTTGCGCTAACTTCATTTCCAGGTCGGTAGTCAACTTCTTGAGGGCATCCTCGAATCGTTTCTGGGGAATTGTAAATACGTGAACAACGCCTGACAGCCTTGGGAAAACGTACTCTGATCAATGGGTTGGCCGAGCTAGCAATTTCACTATTCTTCTTCGCTACAGCTGCTTCCAAGTCCCGAATTTCCTCATTCAAGAGTTTCCTTGCTTGTGCATCCTCATCATCGTCGTCGTCGTCATCCTCTTCCTCGTCGCTCTCGTCATCATCGTCCTCTTCCTCCTCGTCTCCCTCCTCGTCATGGAGAGCTTCGGCCAACTCCGCGGCCAGTTCTTCGTCAATGTCACCCTCGGGTTCTCCATCATCATCCTCGGCGTCTTCGTCATGTCCGTTCATATCGCCTGGAGTGGCTGCGTCTCCGAGGTCTGAGATAGCCGGGGTCGGTGCATCAATAGGCTCCTCCCGTTCGATAAACTCTGAGTCGGATAGATCGGGATTTACATTCTCGAGGACCTCTGTATTTGATCAACGTTAGATAGTCGCCTTTCTAACATCTCGGGTAAGACATACCATATTTGACATCGCTAGCCATGTTATCCGCCTCCAATAACCGCTCGACCTCTTGCTCGACACTTTCAATAGTCTGTCGGCCGACTTTCAATTGACGAAGAACACAATTTGTGATGGAACGTACCCGTTTGTTGATTCGTTTTCGAAACCTTCGTTTACGGACATGATGTAGCGGAGGAGTTATCCCGTGGGGCCAAATGAATTCTTCAATGTTAAAACCCCTCGGATGTGCCATAGCTTCGTCGTTTTCAATCCGGTCCTCAACCACGAGCATCTAACATGAGTATTAGCGTTGACGACTCCAAACAGCGTATGACTATGGTTCGACCTGACATATGTCAGCCACTTTGAACATCTGTTTGTTATCCAATGTCTTCTGGGACTCAAGTATGCTCGGAAGGTCCACAAGTTTTGAAGAATAATAGTTGTTTCCTATATGGAATACAGCTCTACGAGAATCTTTCACGAGGTTCTTAGTATTAAGCGAAGGGCCCAATCTACGAAAGAGAGCGCACCTTTGAATTTGAACCAGACGTCGTTAGAGACCTCTCTAGCGGCTACCATCTTTCTCAACTTCTCACAATCCTCCCCCGGAGGCATACGCAGTACAAACTGTTCCTCGAATGCCAGTTCTTCGTCATCCGAGTCTAATTCCCTGTCGTACTGGCCCAGAAACGACATTCCCGGAGCTTGAGCGGCGGCTTTCTCGCTGAGCTTCAACTTCAGTTTGGGTTGCACTTTCGATTTGCTGGAAGATGTAAGACGTGTCGTCCGATCCACGCTGGGCTCAGAAGGTGCTTTTGGGAGTTGCACAGTCGTTCTCAATCGAGATGAAGTTCTTGAACCAGATGAGGCATTTTGTGAGTATTCGGCTTGTTGAGATGAACCTGACGGTTCTGAAGGAGGTGGCATTTCTTCATCATCCACAACAATAAGGTCATCGTCCATTGTGATTCTGGTGACAAGATAATAGCGAAACGGAAGGGTTGTAGGAGGATAATGGAAGACACAAGTTCAAGTGACGTGACTCGCGACAGCCAGAGGCCTCACAAGCGGGTGAGAAATGCTTACAAATCAGTTTTAATCCCTACCTCCGCTGCTCTTGTTCAGAACTTCCACTTTTCTTCACGTCGAATCCGTTGCACTCTGGGATCTGGGCTTTCATTATAACGATCTCGAAAACACGAGAGAAACTTATATCGCCTGATATTATCAACTCCCGATATATACCTCCTCAATCCAACTTCAATCCTTCCAATGCGGGAATTGGCCTTTCTGCTTGCGGAGTAATCCTTGCACCGTGCCTCCTCTCCGGGGATCCTGCATAATCAAATAGGGCTGAATGAAGCGTCACCCTATTGTCCCACAATACCACAGTCTTGGGGGCCCACTTCACTCTAGCCTGGCTATCGATACCCGCGGCGATGTGATTGTACAGGAAATTGAGAATCAGCTCGCTCTCTTGCTTCTTGTACCCAACTATGCCTTTGGTTGATTCTCTATTGATGAATAGAGATTCTTCACCCGTCACGGGATGACGACGAACAAGTGGGTGGGTCGTTGTTACGCATGGCCTTCGGACTGGTCGAACACGGGTGCCACTGCGCGAGACGGAGATGGGGTCGACACCGACCTGTATTTGTCGAAGTGTCTTGAGATATGCGACAAAGTCTGGCGAAAGTCTTTGAAGAGCCTCAACACCTGAGGCAAAGAACGTGTCGCCGCCCGTCTCGGCTGTTCCCCAAATACAAGTCAGTCAAGTGTATCTTTCTCGGCGTATAAACACCGACTCACGATGAGCAAACAAGAAGAAGGCCCTATTAACGCAGAGGGTCAGAAGTACCATTCCTAACATAAACAAGATTAACCTACGTGAGACCAGGGGGCTGCCGCTCATGGGACATGTCAGTATGCCATAGCGAACGAGTGGTGTTCTCCGTGTCATAATAGACCGTTTTCTCATCGCGGTATATCATGTGTATTTCGGGCAAGTCCTCCGGATGTCCCCCAGTAGGATGAACATGCAACCGTCCTTGAAGATATCCATCATGAAGACCGTCTTTTCTGGAAGTGGCGAGTGACTAACTCACCAAAATAGGTCCCAAACTCCTGCCAAAATCCTCCTCCCGCATTGAAGAAGTCGTCTTGATCCCGGAATACCTTCATTAAAACATGTGAGGTCCATCATTCCTCAATACCTACTCACGGACGGAGGGGGAGACGAACCATAAGTTTCCTTCGCGCCACTTCAAGGGCAAGCTGGTCTCTTTCGTCGTTAGTCAACTTGTGTAAGTTCACTCCCTCGACCTCAGTCCCGATGGCAGGACACATGTGGGTAACCTTGGTGGCGTTATCCAAGAATGTTCTGGGATTCTCGTGTTTGAGCGCCCTCATTCCGGGATCCTCATGTTCGAAGTCTTCCAGAGGTGGGTTGAGCTCTCCCTCCTTCGGAAAGACCTTTGGGAGTAAGTCGGCATACGGGTACGACTCGAATGGGCCCTGGCCGCGCTCCTTCGGAGTGGGTTGGCCGGGAGAACCCTTCTCGGCGGTCGGAGACGGGTGAAGGGTGATAGTGAAGCTGGAGTTATCACCACTGCGAGTTTCGGTGGTGGTAGTAGACATGATACAGTGACTCATTCATACGCACTTTTCCGTCCAGATAATATATCCCCCAGCTCCTCACACGCCCATGTCAATCTAGGAGCGTGCTACGATGCTCAAGCTCTCCCTTGCGATGAAAAAAGGCGGCGATGAGTACACGGCTTCTCACATTGGTACTGGACCCAATCAACCGCGATAATGACGTTGATACATATCGGGTACATAAAATGCTAATATCCGGGGGGATACTGGTAGCAAGAAGAGTAACGTGAGAGGACAAGAGAAATTGACGGGAGGACAATGCGTGCCGGTGGGAATCCAACTCACCAGGGGTGCGAAATAATAGTGGATGGGCGTCAGGAGGGGCTTGTCAAGCGTATGGTCCAATGACGCGAACGTCGCGTGAGCAGTCCATCGAAAAAGGTGCGTTGTCATTCGAAAGCATTGCAGTGATTGTGCAGGAAGGGAACTACCAGGTAATAGAAGTACAAGTACGAGTACAAGATAAATACAGCAGCAGAAATATACGTATGTTAGCCGATACAGGTTTGTTGATCCATCGCATTCATGACCACACAAAGACATCAAGTACTGGCAATGTGTGTATTTGTCGTGGTCTGCAACCGCCGGTCAAGCTCGCGGTTAAGGATTAGATACAAGCAGGCCTACCTTTCTTGGGCCCTCTCCGCCATCCCTTGATTCTTCGCTACTTTGCCCATAGCGACTTCAGTAGAGCCTGACATCGAGATGAGTGAAAAGGCGCGCCAAGACAGAGAAGATGCGGAAGCAGCTCACCTCTTATCTTGTCGGCAAGCCCAGGACCAGCCTTGTTGTCGTGCCTCTCTGCACTAGCGTCGCCGAGTTGAAAAGTCTTCGTGACAAAGAGCGAGCTCATGACGGATGGATGAATATATATGTAAGGTGCTTCGTTCGTGTCGTGATAAAGGCAGAATCAAACCTGGAAGACGTTGGGAGGCGGAAAGATTCTTGCAATGCATGAAAGAGTGAAGAGGTCGTTTTATACCATGCAACTAGACAAGAGAAATGACGTTGACGGCGAGGTTCTCGGAGGAGGCATGATTCCGACTGATTAGAATGTGACCGTATGTTATATCTATGAATGTGGAGAACCGACAAGATAACGGGGGAAAGAAGGAAGAAAGTCTAGAGCACAGAGTAAAGAGGTGGAGTTGGAATATTGTTCCTGTGATGCTTCCAGCGTCGTACAATGAGGAGGCAGCGCACTGCCTCTCGCAAGTCGGCAGAAAGTGGAGTAACTGGGGAAACCACTGAAGTCAGTCGTCTCGTCAATAGAGATGGACTCCCAGAAGGATAGCACGACCCACCGAGTAAGTGACGCACCTAGGAATAGAACCCGGCCCGAGGTAAGGGCGAGATGCCCATACATCATTCGGATTCCTCACCCGTGATGTCTTCAATTCTTCTCCTCTTGAGCCTGGTTTCGGGGCTCAAGCTGCCGCTGCCCCCACTGCTGGGGCTGATGGGGCCAACTGCATTACTTGGGCTACCTGGTCCATGGAGAGGAGTCAATCGTACTCCACCGCTTCCGCCGGACCCTTGAATCATCCCAGACATCTGGTTGAGGTTCCCAATCCCATTTCTTTCTATCCCCAAAGCCTCCACGAGTCCCTCATACTTGTTTGGCAGATCTTCGAGAGATCGCCGAGCCATCTGATCGAGCTGTTTCTCCATTCGATCGAGAGCATCCAGCATGTCCGTTTTCGATATTCTGCTACTGAAGAAATCGCTCCGAGCTTGGGTGAGGCTGCGGATAAGGAGTTGAAGATTCGTGTGCTCAGCGATGGCCCGACGAGTTTGGAAGTCTGTCAGAGGAAGAGGCCTGTCAATTATCAAACTTGAAGAGAGGAGAATGAATCTTACCTTGATCGGTATGGTTGTTCGGCACACTAGACCCGCTGTGTTCCCCTGCAGGACGTATTGAGGATAAGGTCATATCAATCGAAAATCGAAAAGTACATGTACACACCTCGCAAGCTTGATGTTAAAGCCAGATCGTACCTCGCTGCCGTTCGATCGTTCAGTGCTTCTTTTGCTACACTGAGCTCTCTCAGTGCGTCTTCCAGGTCCCTCCGGACAGCATGTATCGCGCAGTCCTCATTGTGATGAGGCCTGTCTTCGATGTCCATTTCATGAAGATCAACGTCTCTGGCATCACGACTAGGCTCCGACAACCTCATATGCCGCATCATTTGGACCGGCGTGCCCGTCCTCTGTCGCTGCAACATCTCGTTCTTCTGGAGGAGGTCTCTATAAGCATGCCTCAGCGCATCCATGTCTCCCTGGGTACTCCGAAGCTCCTCGTTGTGTTGAATCAGTCTTCGATTCAGATTGCGTGATCTGCCAAGCTCATCCTCCAGCCGTGCTACCAGATCTCTGGCACCCCTTTCATCAATCATGTACTCCTGATAATCCTCGCGTTTCCGGCGACTGTCACTGGCTGAATTGGTCGCTCCTTCACTAAGCGGGTAACGTTCGCTCAGTACGCGTATTTGTGAATTACGCTGAGCAAGCATTGTAGTAACCTGCCGGATTTTTTCTGACTCTTGTTGAATGAATGACATTGGGGCTTCCCTAGGTTGTCGGGGAAATGCATCCTCGGGCGAAGAAAACGGTGAATGCAGAGAGCCCGTGCGGGAGGGAGGTGCTGTCAAAGGAGGCGGCCCACGGGGCGCGGAGGGATAACCGGATGCCATGGAAGCAATAGGACCAGAGGCAGGAGGCGGAGGAGGCGTGTACAGCGGAGAAGCTGCAGGCAACTGGCTTTCAAAGCTTTGTCGCCGTCCCGTGGGTAAGAGAGACGAGCTACCGCTACTGCTGCTGCTGGGAAAACTATGTCGAAAACTAGGGGGTGCAGAGTGACCAGATGCGAAGACACTGAAAGCAGATCCAGGTGGGTAAGAGTTGAGGCGAGAATGCGTGGCACTTGCTGAGTTGTGACGGACTGAACCGTAGCTCGGACGGGGCTCCCTGGCCGAAGGCGTGTAGTGCTGACGGGGAGACGGAGGTCGAGCATGCGAAGCGATGGCAGTAGCTTCCGAATCGCCGGTGAGATCAATGACCTCCGGAGTGTTGGCGCTGCGAGATGGAGGAGCAAAAGATGGGCCAGGAATGGCATGTCGGATAGAGGGTAAACTTGGGGTTGGGGTCGTGTGGCGGGAGAAATCAGAGCTGGAAGGTGAGGGCGATCGTTGTCGATGGCCGTAGGTCATGCTTGGTATCGAAGGAGCCGGCGTTGGCGGGTCCCAAACAGCTCGGGGATGAACATCCCGGCTGGTGCCGATAGTGTTCGAGTTGGACTGCGGCTGAGGGGGACTCCGAGTGTGAAAGCATGCTCCTTGCAACGCGACCAACGTATCTTCATCCAGATTCATGATGCTCTTTACGCGCGTACGTCTCTCCTCAATGACTCGTGTACATATTTGCTGCGTATTGAATGTGGTGCACCTTGTACAAGGTAAAGAACCAGGGCCGCTGGTAGTGCATTTGGCTCTTGCTTGGGAACAGTTCCGACAAGTCTTTCAAGGTGCCATGTATGAGCAACGATACCATCACTTAACGGGGGGTGATGTGGCACTCACAAGGTTCTCGTTGGAATTATTCCACAGGATAATCTCGTCTTCCACAGGATCTCTTAACCACTCGCGCATAAAACGCGATTTAAGATTGTCCACTGCTGTGGAAACGTTGAACTGCGATCTAGTGGTCTGCATGGGCTGCGACATGATGGCGATGGGACTGATGGGGAAACTAGCACGGTAAATCCAAGTTGTTCTCTTATTAGTACTAGAACAATAGATTTCATTCAGTACCAGTTGCTGTGATACCAAGGATGATCTGACAAACCTACGACCCAACCGTTTGCGCGTCTTGAACCAAACTTGACTCGATAATCAAGACCTCTGCTCGAATTCGGACATAGCTCTTGTACACAGTCGTTCGGTTCGGGAGCAATGAAAGTGTTGCTTCCGCCAATCGAGTAATAAAGAACCGTCTGAGTTCCCGTCCAGCCGCATGCTGCCTCCGCCAATTGAAGGTACACGGTGGCTATAGTCATGGGATCGGTTATCCCAGGATGAAAGTTCCAAAGTACTCGATACCGGCATCTGATTCGTGTTGAGAGAGGGACGGGAAGGGTGTAAAATAGGCAAGCGCTCGTTATGTACACATACAAAGATCATCAAACTAGTTCCCACAAAGGCTGACATGGGAAAGTTTGCGTTCTAACACGGCCCCACATGGCCACACCTATCATTGTTTATAGTATTGAGTATTTAGTAGTTATCGTCTCGAGGCCCTGGATCCAGCAAGCTTTCAATCCGACGCTGGTCCATCCGAAAAAAAAAAAAGAGTGCTCACCATTGGTTGAAACTATCGCGATTGCGCGCCGTTGACCACCAAAAGGTTGTTTACCATCGAGTGTGACAGGTTGCCAGCATTGGCGTTTATAAGGCTCTATCTTGCCATACTGAGACGCAAATGCTTTTAGAATTGAATTGAGTAAACAGTGTCGTCGGAAGCTAGATGGACGTCCGTCAGCAAGGACGGGGCAACACGGGATATTTATAAGTCTGCCGTTCACAAGACCTGGAGCCACGGTGATCATCGTGTCGATTTGTCGATAAGAGTCAACGGCTCGTCAACGGCCTGAAATGAATGGAAGTATGGAGACTAACGCAGCCCATTCGACGGATGTTTGAGGATCGACCTTCATCCAGGAAACTTATTTTGCACGATCGCGGTACAAAGAAGGGATCATGGTGCGACTGACGAAAGAAACGGTAGAACCAGTTGTATGGTCTATTCCGTTCCCTCGAAGGGTTTGCAAAATAGGTACTCCCAAGCAAATTGCAACGTGTGTATCCTCATGTCATGGGAGCTCATCATCTGATCGAAGTAATGAATGGGGTTTACCTTTTGAACATAAGTAGCGGGAGGGTTTCGGAGCGAGGTAGTATCATTGAAGGAGTCAAACCAAAGGGTTTCGAACAGAATGGGTCCTGGTTCACCTGGCGGGAAAACCAAGTGGAGATTCGACAAATGAAAAGTCTTTATCCAACGTATGATTTCGATCAATCTTGTGGAGATGGTACTTAGGATACCATTGCGAAAGCTCGGGAGAACCACTCGTGAGCAGCCCAGATCAGGGAGGTTGCCGAATATGATTCCACGGAAGCTAGCCCCGGTCGTAGAAGCGATAAGTAAGGCTCCGGTGAGAGATTGCGTGCTCGAAATCAGGCCCAGGTCCCGTAGATATCATCAGTTCGAAGAAGGCTTGATATAAGTACAGATCTGGAAGTCAAGTTCTCGGTCGGGGCTTGGCGCACAAGCTCGTCAGGTGCTGTCACCTTGAGTAGAATGGCCTCTGGCTCAATCGGAGAATTTGAGCAAGCAAGAGATTGAAAGCGCGAGAGCGACAAGCCAATCGTCGTAAATAATCATGGCGGCAGGATGTTGGGAGCAGTGGCCAGAGATATGGGGAGGCGTGGGAAATTGTCCTCAAGCTTAAGCCAAACAACTACAATTCGACGACAAGCTTCAACACCAACTTTCTTCGGACTTCTTCCACCATATCCTGAACTTGACTGGTGAGCTTGGAAGACATCCAGGGGGGCGGGGAGTTTGATTGGCACCTATCTCAAAAGATAGCACTGAGTCTTGGCTTAGCGACCTTCTCACGCCACTCACTCCCGGTCGACTCCCGGTCGAACTTATGGTGATACTTGGGTGATACCAAGTTTTGAATCGGAGCACCACTACCGTGAGCAAAAGAAGAGAACCCTTCAAATATGGGCTGGTACACAAATTGCGGAATGTGCGGAGTCGGCTCCCCGGCGACATTCCTCATAGGTGATCTCATAAAAAAAAAAATCAGTGTCGGAAAGTGTGGAAGTGAAAATGGAAGCAAACGGAGCACCCTTGATCTTCTGATTCTGAAGCCTATAAGAACCGGAAGTTTTACAATCTTCAACCACCCATCCCACCATCATGGCCCCCGTTCAAGTTTTAGAAGCAGAAACACCTTCTGTACCCGTCAACCTCAAGATGAACGGGTCTAACGGCGTCAAGCATGATTCTTTGGAGGACTACCAAGGTAACTACAAGTTCGCGCCGATCGAGGAAGCACAGGTATCTCGGGCCATGATAAAGCGGTAGGAAGGCTGAAACCTTGTCGAGCTATGGTTATTGACAATCAGCACAGGTACTTCGAAACGATGTACGAGCGAGTCATCTCCGACGTAGTCATTGTCGGGGCGGGAAGCTCTGGCCTGACTTGCGCGTACAAGCTCGCAATACTCCGTCCCGATCTCAAAATAACCATCCTTGAGGCCAACGTTGCTCCCGGAGGTGGTGCATGGCTGGGAGGTCAATTGATGACTCCTATGGTATGATCAACCCTTTCTAGATTTTCTACGATGACAAGTCTGATTCCCAATTTTTCTGAAAGGTCATTCGCAAGCCAGCCGACCGTTTCTTGACAGAGATTGGCGTGCCGTTCGAGGACGAAGGGAACTATGTTGTGGTCAAACACGCCGCGCTATTCACATCGACCTTGCTCTCTCGTGTCCTAGCCCTCCCGAACGTCGTCATGATGAACGCCACGGCTGTTGAAGATTTGATGATTCACGAGGACTTTCAAGGTCGCCAAAGGGTGTCCGGCGTTGTAACCAACTGGACCCTTGTTGCCCTCAACCACGACACACAATCTTGTATGGACCCTAACACAATTACCGCTCCTGTGGTAGTTTCTGCCACCGGACATGACGGTCCCATGGGCGCCTTCTCAGCAAAACGGCTTGTTAGTGCAGGCTTGCTCAAGGAACTGGGTAACATGCGAGGTTTAGACATGAACCGTTCTGAACCTGCTATCGTCAACAACACCCGTGAAGTGGCACCAGGGCTTATCATGACGGGTATGGAGCTCTCGGAGCACGACGGGAAGAACAGGATGGGACCCACCTTGTAAGCAATACTAGTCGCCCTGCTGATGCACGTCCCTCACCCCTTTCGCAGCGGCGGTATGATTGGAAGTGGCATCAAAGCGGCCCATGAGGTGGTACGAGTCCTTGACTCGACCCGAGTTGTCGCTGGGAAGGTCGTCGCGTAAATTATCTTTGATCGCTTATATGACTGTGTCAAAAAATTTAGCTCTATAACGTAGAGGGCAACGTGTAAGAAGGTTTGTGATGTACGAAGTAACGAATGTCATGGTCATTCTCCTACCGTGGATTGTGTATGAGTTGAATTGATTACGTCAACGCAGTACGCGTTCTTCTTGACCATCACCACCGCCGTGACCAACGCGGACTCTGTCAACTGCAATCAAAAGCATCCAATGGGATTCATTCTACCTTCTCCTGATAGCCCCGCCGAAAAGGCTCGCGCTCTCATGGCACAGAAACAAAATATTGAAACCGAACTTGACACGCACCTGTCTATACTGAAAGCCAATAACTGCACTCTTCGATCACCTCTCGTGGATGAAGATGGTTTCCCTCGCGCAGATATCGACATATTTGCGGTCAGAGGGGCTCGTGTCCGAATTATCGAACTTAGGAATGACCTGGAAGCCATCACAAATGAAATCGGAAAAGCTCTGGAGGCGGTTTATGATCCTTCAATAGCAGCGGAGAACAAAGGAGGCCAAACGACGGCAGCTTCGACCTCCACTGATTCTCCCAAGCCATTCGCCAAAGTGGACGGAGTTGCACCTGGAGGTCCTGCAGCAGAAGCTGTGAGTCATGGTTGGTTTCGCATTGGCGAATTCGTGGATTGATCGAATAAACATTGAACAGGGACTTAAGCGAGACGATCTGGTCGTCAAATTTGGGCCTCTGATACATACATCCTTCGCCTCCAATTCACTTCAGCCGCTTGTGGAAGTTGTCTCGGAAAACGAGAATGTACGTAAATTTGATGTTCTACCTGACACCCCAATGCTCAATGGATGATAGCAAAGCATACCAATCAAAGTTCTTCGGGATGGGACTTCCGTTTTCCTAAGCTTAGTACCAAGGAAAGGCTGGGGTGGACGAGGAATGCTCGGGTGAGTTCTGGAATCAACTAGACGATGGCGTCTCTGACAGTGATCACCCCCCTTCCTCCAGTTGTCATATAATCCCGCATCCCCCTTCATGAGCATCAAGAGGATACAAGATACAGAAAGTGTACAATTCGAGACATTTATGAAAGTGTATATTACAGCTTGGCCCCAATCTTTCCTCCGAAAACGATGGAAGCATCCTCTCTCTCTCGGGTCTGCGCGTCTCTCTGAACGCGTTGAACATCCTCGATTGCGTGGCGCAAGCCCCCATCGTCAATCCATCTGTTGAAGACAAGGATATCTGTCTGTTGTTCTTGTTGAGAGGTGCCAAAAGACCAGATGGCATGTTCCAACAGGAACAAGCTCGATGTAGTATAGCCCATTAGCATCAGTGCAGGACGAGGCATGAGAGGAGGAATGGGATGCTGGTAGGCCGAGGAGAGTCGATTCAAACCCTCTACCAGTGCCGTTATCTGGAGTAGTTGTTCCAATTCGGGTGGGCACGATGAAACCACGGAGTTGGCCCACTGGGTCGGGTTAATAAGACAATGTGGGCGAACGCTGTCGGAGGCAAGCCTACCTGAAAGTATGCCTGCAGCGTGGCCGGGTCTCGAGAAGCTCTAAGCACGTCCAAAGCAAGCACGGTCACCGTTCCCTCCCATATCCTGGACAGAAGTTGCGATGAGCTGGAACCAAAGGCATAACAGACATCAAAACGTACTTCTCGACCAGTCCATCCCTTATCAAACGACCTATGTTGTTTTCTTCCATGTATCCTGCCCCTCCTAGGGCTGACATTGCCTCTTCCATAGAAGTGGCAGCCAACTCCGAACAAAATCCTTTCAAGAGTGGGGTTAACAGCCTTAGACGGGCGTTCTCCTCCTGAGAGGCTACCTTCGCCTCCGATTTCCCGAGAAGTTGAACCACCCCAAATGTCGTATGCGTGAGCGCGCGGTAAGTCATATTGATCTTAGCGAGCTGAGCGACGTGCAGAGGAGCGTCCTTGAGCAGCGTCTTTCCTCCATTGATATGGCGAACTTGTGCGAAAGAGGTCGCTATGGAAAGACACCGGCGAAGCGCTCCAGTGGACCCAACGGCCGACCAGACGCGAGTGATATTCAACACGGAGGAGATATTCTGCACACCCTGTCCTGGTTTGCCGATGAGATAACCCTCGGTGTAGTCCAACGATAATTCGGCAGTGGGAAGGGTATGAGTGCCAATCTTATTTTTGAGTCGGTGGACGCGAACTCCATTGCTGATCGGAGAAGGAACAGGATCTGTAGGTTCCCGCAAAAGCGGTAGTCGAAGAGGTACCAAAAACAACGAGAGGCCGCGAGATCCCTCCTGAGGGCTTCCAGTACGAGCAAGTGCAACTGAGATATCGCTATCAGTGGTGCTAGAGAACCATTTAAATCCATTAAGGATATAATGAGGACCGAGCCTGTGTGTCTTTCCCACATGTTGAGCTGTCGTTTCGGCCCTGGAGACATCAGAGCCTCCAGGTCGCTGTCATGAGAAGTTGTGTAAGTATGCGGTACATGGTTGCTGGACTTGAACATACCTCCGTCATCCACTGTCCCGAGACGAAGGCTACCGTCGGATCGCGACTGAGATGAATACAAGAAGCATATGGAACCGTGCTAGATAGATTTCGGAGGTAGCCCACCTTATAAGTCTAGGTAGAACATGCTTCCTCTGGCCAGGAGTCCCAAGCAGTTCTAACACTCTGGCCGCGCCATCGGTCATGCTAAGCGGGCAGAAAACCTGTTCTCGTCACCAATGGGCATCGTTATTGCGACTCGTAATGTTTCGAGACTCACCTCATGGCCATCCGAGACCATCAAGAATGCCTTCGCAAATCCATACACGCGACTGTATTCACCATATTTCCGCTCATAGAAGATTGCGGGTATTCCTTCCCTCTGTGCAACTGCTTTGAGGTCCTTCCACCCTTGGCTTGTTTGCAAATCATCGACTCTTCTGCCCCATTGGTCGTATTGGATTAAATGAGGAGGTTGAACGCGATGAGGGGCACCCAATTCACGTATATCTGGGTCCGAAGTAGGCGTCCATTAGCGCTATACCGGGAACGTTTTACATTGATAATTCACTTGTCTTGACTTCATCTCCAAAGCGAACAAGATCGTGTTCGAATGCGGACAGAGTTCTGCAAGTAAGCGTTAGCCTTGTATTGTTTCTTCGGCTCCAACCTTACTCTTCGGGAATTAATCTCTTCAGAAGCGCGGGAAGGACAGGATCTGAGGTGTATGGGTGTCCTTCAGCGTAGGGTATCTTGTATATAGCAGATCGTCAGTCAAAGGGCTTATTAAGGAATCTACCTCACTCACTGGTTGGAATCCTTCTTCAACTCGCATTATAATGGTGCTCCAAGATGTAGGTGGGTGAGAAAGAGTATTGGCATTGCTCTGTGAATAACCCCGGATTGTTTGGCAACGATGGTTGCCGGAAACCCGGATAACAGTCGAAATCAGCAGCTCTCGGCAAAACCCGACCCTGCATCTTCCGTTCTTCCCCACCCCCCATCACTGAAGCACGAGTTATGACCGCCTGTCTCCGCTTCACTCGCCGGGCACGTTCTGTATCCAGCTTCCGTGTGCAACGGCTCTAATGAATCGTTCTAGGTCTGGCAAAACTTCATCAACACGAAAGGTTTCGGTCTGTCCATTGTCTATGAAGTCGATCTCATCCACGCAGTCAGGTCATGACACTGTTTGTTTCCCGAACGTAACAATTTCTTCTTGGGGAATGTTGTTTCAGCATCTGAATTGACTTTATCAGCTCGTTGTTGAGAAGGCTACACCTGGAGTGGTTCACGCGTCCCTCAAGATAGAGAGCTATAACCGTGCGTGCTGCATTAAATGCGCTATGTCCACAATCTTAAAGCGCGTTTCTCTAAAGTGAATAGAGTTGGGGTGAGTCCACTCATTCTCGGTGAGCTCAAAAGCCAAGGAACTTTCTTTAGACAGGTAATTTACATCCACGGTCGACTGTCGAACGTAGAAGATATCTAACTGAACATCCAAGTCCATGGAGGACTGGTTTTGTCTCTGACGGACACCCTTGGCTCTCTGACCGTGGCATCGAAAGGCCAATATATGACTGGCGTGTCCACTGATATAGGAACTTCGTTCGTCAAACCAGCAGGGCGCGTCGGTGATATCCTCTATGCCAAAGCGACCTTGACGGGGATGGGTGAGCGGGTTTCCTGCCTGATGGATTTACCGGAGCTCAATTGACGTTTGCGTAGGTAAATCCTTAGCTTACTCAAGGGTGGAATTCACGAATCCCAATGGGGAGTTAGTTGCATACGGATGTAAGCTAAGGAGCTTTACCAGGGCATTTTCATTCTTACTGACCACTGCCCTGCATCCAGACCACACCAAATACATTGGGAAATCCTCACAACATCCGGTATGTGTCAAAAGTTGTGGTCCCAATCGATTCGAATTCTTGCTCAACGGCATCCAGAAAAATGTCAAACTATCGGAAGATGGGGAGAAGGTGATAGAGGGAGAAGATCTTGAGGTCGATTAGAGTTAAACTAGACTGCTTTGCTCACGCGTTCTGTATCAATCCTGAAACAATTTTCCGGCACGAAGCTCTCGTACTTCGAAGTTCTACTCCCTCGTTACCCGTATAAACCTCGACCAAGACCATTGACGTTGGCTCGGCCCGGTGTGGGCGCTTAAGGGCGCTAACAACCGAGCCACGTATTTCCGAGTAATCCGCTCCTTTAACTGCGACTCTCACCTCTCTCATTCTCTCCGCTATGCCTGTCGGAATCGAAGCCTGGATAACTCAGATTCCTCCTATTACAAGGGGCTGGCTCGCTCTCTCGGTCTTAACGAGTCTAGCAGTGGTATGTCTGGACTTTCACCACCCGTTCTGACACGTTTTCTGACCGTTTCGGTATAGCAATGTCAAGTTGTGACGCCTTTACAGCTCTACTTCAGCCCCAAAAGCGCGTTTATCAATGCTCAAGTAATTAGTATCATCAACTACCAACCATTACACGAATTTACATCCCTTGTCAGCCCTGGCGAGCATTCACAACATTCTTCTATTTTGGGTCGATATCGCTTGATTTCGTGTTCCATTTGTTCTTTTTGTGAGTTGTGTCCTGCTCTTTCAGCCTGCTATACTGCTAATGTCTGTTTCAAAAAGTATGAGATACAGTCGAATGCTTGAGGAATCCTCCTTTGCGAACAAGAAAGCGGATTACTTCTGGATGCTCTTGATGTCCTCGATTATGCTCTTGGTAGTGAAGCTCTAATCGTGTTTCCCAAATATTCACTGAGATGTTTTTCTTTCTCTAGGGTCTCAGTCCTTTGTTCAACCTCCCCTTCCTTTCGTCTTCGCTCGCCTTTGTTCCGATCTATCTCTGGTCACGACGGCATCCGGACACACCCATATCGCTCTTCGGGCTCATCACAATAACCGCACCTTATCTTCCGGTCGCACTCGTGGCTTTCTCTTGGGTAATAAGCGGGACATGGAAGGCTGCTGCTGGTGATCTGGCCGGCTGTTTGGTTGGTCACATCAGCTGGTTCATGAGGGACGTCTGGACGAGAGAAATGCTCGGGGGCGCAAGTTTCCTCAGTGAGGCACCTGGACCGGTGTAAGTACTATCACACTCTTACCGGACAGTCAACTGAGAACCGCATTGACAGAAAGAGATTGTTCGGTGACGCGTGAATCTACTGGTTTATCGCGTCTTTGTAACTCTATTGTACCATCAAATGTCGACTATAAACTGAAGTGCCCTGGCTGACCGAGACGAAGAACGCTGCTACCATTCCGACTCCACCATATGTCCACAACGGCGTCCGCGTCATATCCGAAATCGTGCGAACAATCAATTGGAATAGTCAATTCGTGCGCCTTGCGATGTTTGAAGGGTTGGGGTCTGCCAGCATCTCTAGCTCGTTGCTCCTCGCCATCAGGAAGCTGAGCGCGAGCAGTGCCCGCCATAGTGTCCTTCCAAGTTGCAGTTCTACGCGGCCGGCGAATCTCCTCGTAAGCGTTCAGCAGGGTCCTGAGTTGCTGCCGGTGAGTGATTCTGGAGAATAGGTTTCCTAACACTCCGGCATCCTCAAGCTACAAGGCAAAACGACGTCAATCTTCCCGGCTAACCACAGCAGATAGAGGTGCTCACCGCTAAGTTAGCCCCTTGTCCGTAGTGAGGCTATGGTTCATAGTAGTGTAAGTGCATCCCGGGTCAACGTACTATTCGCTCACTGAAAATGTGTGTGCGGCGTCTCCCAGCAGTGTTACGGAGCCTTCTCGATGAACCCATCTATCCAGAGGCTCAGAATGAAGCAAGGTCCATCTGGCCAGACGTTCGGGCTTCGCCAATGCTAGAATTTTGCGTACCCTGGGGCCGATGAGCGTTCACAAACATCGGAAGAACCGAAGGTACCTTGGATCCCAAGGCTCCTTTGCATACGCTTCCCGCATTGCGTCCCCATCTCCTGTAGATCTGTCCGGTACGTAGGCATCTTTGACATAAGCGACTACGTTGAAGAGTGATCCCCCACGCTGGAAAAGAAAACCGTCAGCAGAACACACAGACTCTTTGTCCTCTTCAACTGACAATGGAATATCCAACGACGTGCTTGTAAGGGCCACTCCACGTATAGATCACAGGCTTCTCCACTAGAGGACGCAATTCAGGGTCTTCAAGCATGTCCTCCCCTGAGATAAGGAAACGATAGGCCTGACATCCTACAGGTTTAGGGACTTGTGGATTCCCAAGAACTGGGCGAACAACGCTGTGGACTCCATCTGCTCCGATGATTAAATCTCCTGAAATTGTTTCGCCACTTTTGAGCGTAATGGAGGGCTTCAGGGCGTCTATGGAAGCCACTTCGGCGCCTAGGCGAAGGTCAATCAACGGAGAGGCGATTTCATGAAGCAGGTTGTATAGGTCTGCTCGCTGGGAAATCGAATGTGTGAGAGGTCATACAACCACGGCTTCTACTGTGTCCTTACGTGCATTTGCAGCATCGGGTAACCCGTTTCTCTCTCGAAAGCCTCCCCCACGGGGAACGAGCCTAGTACCTCTCCTGTGTCTATCGCGGCTGGGATTAGGTCGGTTGATGGTGGCGTTTTGATGGACTTACAGCGGAAGCTCGTCAGCGCCTGAGTGTGGTCGGTCCCTGCCAGCACTTCCAGCTTCTGGGAAAGCCCCCACCTGTGCAGTAAACGCGTGCCGTCTGTGTGGTATCATGAATATATGGGAAACATGCGATAAGCAGCGCATTCGCAGTGTGAAGAGGGAAACTGGTTCTTACTAGGTGAAGGACCTATACCCGCCCCTAGTTCTCGAATCTCTGTCTTTCGCTCTAGAACGATGACATTGTGCCCAGCTTTCGCAAGGCAATACGCTGCTGTGAGACCACCGATTCCTCCCCCAACCTATGGGATAACAATATTGGCCTTGGTGACTCCCGAGCATTGAGGAGTCAAGAACGACACGGACGATAACAATCCGAAGAGACACCGCTGCTCTTCTTTCGTTGTAACCCAGGTCAGAAGCCTAGATAATGCAGATACTGCGTCAGTTGCGGAATTTTGTGGCTAGTCGAGAGTTGAACCATGTAGAGTGATAACGTCGTGTGCAAAGGTTGGGGCTCTCAGCCTTCGATTTCTATTTCCTAAATCCCCAAGATACTGGTTATGATATTCTCAAGACTCAGTGTCGGAAGACCTAATTTAGTAGGGGCCGCCGTTCAACCGCAATCTCAGTATGCATTGAGTTCGGGGGACGAGAGGAGGCTTCTGGGTAAAGGTTGCGGCTCGACTTGAGGATTCAGATCTGAGATAGGTTCTCACGCGGTATGGCGCGGGTGGCGGACCATCTCAGCCTCTTTCCCACCACGTGTCTCTCCTCCCAGGACGCGTCTCGTCGCGCTCTATAACCAATAACCTCTTTTGTTGTCCAATCTTAGATCACCAGCCCATGTTACAAGCGAGGAACGAGTAGAATCTACAGGAGGCGATGGTCTATGGGGTTCCTGAAGGTCACCTCGTATCTTCAGCCTTCCCTATGGGTCCCGACGTTCGGGCTGGGGTGTACGGGTGACCTTGGGACGAGACGGATCGCGGAGGACGTCTCAGAGCGTCAGTTGGCGTCATAACGAGTTTCAAGACATGTTAATATTGGCAAGGGTAGGTGATCCCGACAACCAAGATCCAATTAATGTCATCATCAAGCACTTCGGCCGGTAACCCGCTCGCATCTAACCCGCAGCATGACCGACCAAGAAGCCTTTCACGAAACAAAGTTGCATTGTTCTGATACCAGGGTCTCGCGCCATTGTAGCCCTAAAACTCCTTTGGATCATAGGACCATTGGCCGGACGCACCGTGTTCACTGACCGGAAACTTTCATACTATTCTGACTCCACCATATGTCCACAACGGCATCCGCGTCGTATCCAAAATCGTGCGAGCACCGAATCGGAATGGTCAATTCGTGAGCCTTCCGACGTTTCAGGTACTGGGGTTTGCTAGCATCTCTAGCTCGTTGTTCCTCGCCATCAGGAAGGTGAGAGCGAGCGTTTCCCTCTATGGTGTCTTCCCATATCGCAGCTCTACGTGGCCGGCGCATTTCCTCGTAAGCATTCAACAGCGTCCGGAGTTGCTTGTGCTCAGTGATTCTCGAGAGTAGGTTTCCTAGCACTCCGGCATCCTCGAGCTATACAACGCTTCAAGCTTCTCATCAGACCAAGACGAAGAGAGATCCTCACGGCTAGATTGGCGCCTTGTCCATAGTTGGGCTATTAATGATATCCATAGCGTAAGAGCACGCTGACCCAGAGGTTCTCTGTGCTCACTGGGAACGTGTGAGAGGCATCTCCCAAGAGGGTTAACGGACCCTCTCGGTGAACCCATCGATCCAACGTCTCAAAATGAAGAATATTCCATTTGGCCAGACGTTCGGGTTTCGCCAAAGCCAGGATCTTCTGCACCCTTTAGCCGATGAGCCTCACGGAAATGGAATGGAATGACAGATGACAACGGAAGATACCTCCGATCCCAAGGCTCCTTTGCATATGCCTCCCGCATTGCATCCACGTCTCCTGTGGTTGTCTCCGGTACGTAGGCGTCCTCAACGTGAGCAATGACATTGAAGAGTGATTTCCCTCGCTGGAAAGGCTGTTAGCCAACAAACGAATTCGGACTTTCTTGACTTTTACTACGAACAATTTCGTATGCAACGAAGTGCTTGTGAGGGCCGTTCCAGACATATATTCCAGCGTTTTCCACCAAAGGACGTAGTTCAGGATCTTCGATCATGTCTTTCGCTGGAATTAGGTATCGATAGGCGTGATTTCCCATAGGCTTGACGACTTGTGGATTACCAAGAACTGGACGAACCGCGCTGTGGACCCCGTCTGCGCCGATGATCAAGTCCGCTGAGAATGTTTCCCCGGATTTAAGTGTGATAGAGGGCTTTAGGGCGTCTATGGAGACTACTTCGGCTCCTAAACGAAGGTCGACCAACGGGGAGGCGATTTCATGAAGGAGGTCAAGCAGGTCTGCTCGCTGGAAATTTGGAAATTGAGCATGCCAGTGAGAAGTCATACATTTCGAATAGCTGAGTGTCCTTACGTGCACCTGCAGCGTCGGGTAACCTGCTTCTCGCTCAAAAGCCTCTCCCATAGGGAGCACGCCGAGTACTTCTCCCGTGTCTGTCGCGTCTATCAGTACAGCATATGATAGGTATATGACGGTTTCTCAACGGACTTACAACGGTGGGTTGTCATCGCCTGAGTGCGGTCGCCCCCTGCCACCTCTTCCAACCTTTGAGCAAGCCCCCACCTGTGCAGTAAACGCGTGCTGTCTGTGAGGTGCACACGAAGCGGCGTAGTCGATCACACTCGCAACGAAAGGACTCGGGTTCTACTTACTTGGTGTGAGCCATACACCTGCTCCCAGCTCGCGTATCTCTGTCTTCCGCTCCAAAATGATGACATTGTGTCCAGCTTTTGCGAGGCAATAGGCGGCAGCGAGACCAGCGATTCCTCCCCCAACCTAGGGGATGACAAGAATCAGCCTTGGATGCTAAGCGTTGAAAGTCGAGGAACGAACGATAATGATCCGGAGGGGGGATGTTACTTTCCTCCCGTTGTACCCTAGATTGGAATCCTGGAAAGTGAGCGTGAATACCGCATCGAGGCATTCAATGCACAGAAAGGCTGCGGACCATGCAGGGTTACAACTTGCCGACTACGTCGAGAGGTGTTCCCAGAGCGACTCTTCCAGTTAGTACTTATACCAAGCTTGAGCCGCTCTCCAGGGCGTTCGGCACGGGTGCGAGCAGCGAGGAGGGTTCGAGGCCAGATACGGATCGGAAGTGTTAAAATAATGGTAGGACTTTTGAGTCACAAGCCACGATAACTGAGAAAGGCTAAGAAGGTGGGAACAGGTGGGAAGTTCGGCGCCTAGCCAGAACACTGACTACCGTTCACTTTAGCGCAATCTTGGATCGACCTCTTGTAAAGACAACAACGGTTCTAGATACATAGCTATGAGGGGCGTAAGGGGTCCATAGTCAGTTCCAACGTATTCGTTGAAGCCCTAGTAAATAGAGATGACCAATGCGAACTGGGAGAACAAGGAAACTATGCTATAAACAAGAGATGAGCAGAATAAGACCAACAGTAAGAGATGGGCATAAGATCGTGTCGTTACAATGAGAGGGAAAGCAAACATATATCACAATAAGCAAGCAAGCGACCGGCGCACAAGTAAATATGAGTGGAAATCTTCAAATATGGAGTTCCTCCTCTCCATGTTTTATCTGCACCAACCCAATATATATCACCAAACAGCCATAGAAAGGGAGGGAACGAGATACGCGTCAATGTTTGTAACAAGTCGCCTTGATCATGTAGTCAAGCCCTTGGGCATGCTAGACGGCGGAGGACCTCGAGACATTCGTGCGTTCTTCTTAGCGGCTGCAGCTGCAGCTGCAGCCTCCTGCTCCTTCTTTGCAGCTCTAAGAGCTGCACTCTTGTTGGTTCGGGGTGCGATCGTGGGAGCACCTATACTACTTGGTCTTGGCCTTGCTTTGGGTTTCTCTTCTGCTTTGGCTGGAGGGGGGCTCTTGTTATCAGCCTTTGTAGAAGAGCCGTTGACACCGTTGCTAGTAGCGGGACCATTGCCGTTGACTTTCATGGCACTCGGGGGACGAGAGGTACTGGTTCTTCGTGATAGGGTAGCGGTAGCTGGTCGTGTATTCTGTTGCATAGATGCTTGAGACGCGGGTCGACTGGGTGGCTTAGGATCGGAATGAAGCGACGCCTGTGAATTGGAACGCGATAGTCCGCCTGGAACCTTGGGTGCACTGGGTCCTTTGACTATAAGAGTATGAGATCAAAAAATTGATTTTGGACCCAGCAACAGAGGACGTACACATGAAGGAGCTCGGTGGGGCGGAATCCTTCTGCGATCTTAGGGTGGCACTTTTATTCAAGCGGGGTGCGATGGTTGGAGCCGAAACAGAAGCGACCGATATCGTCTCTCTTCTTTTGTGGCCCGCTACGCCCTCAAAACCGCGCTTCTGGCCATTCTCAACTGAATCTGCCGAGGTTCTACGCGTGGTGGCTGGTGGAGGCTGTATTCCCAGCCTCAAAGCCGCAGCCTTTGTCATCCGAGGAGCAATCGTCGGAGCAGCGGTAGACGCGACCGAGATAGTTCCGGCACGTTTATGGCCAGGAACATTCTCGAAAGCCTTAGCTAGTTCTTGTTTGGTTCGGGGAGTGCGAGGGGCTTGCTTTTCGGGAGTGATACCCGCCCGTAGGGATGCTGAACGAGTCGTACGCGGTACGATGTCTGGTTTGGCGTGAGTTGTTGGGAGTCCCCGAGCGCGGAAGCCAGATTTTCCATTGGGTGACTTGGAGCTTCCGCCCACTGAGCCTGGACTTGTGACGCCCGAACTCGACGCTGCCTCATTCGAGGAAGCCTTCTGCAGGGCAGAAAGTACGGACGACGACACAGAATTGAGAGTGCTGAAGCGATCTTCGGGCAAATCTGTGGTTGGGAATGGAGGAGAGGAGGCGAACAGAGACGCAATTTGGATTTCAGCCGTCTCTGAATCCGGCGAGCCCATAAGGGCGTTCTGTTTTCGAGACGTGCCGTATAGAGCTCGGAGAGAATTGGGGGACTCTTGACGAGCAACTTCTGGGTCACTGTCTCCCATGAGAGCAGCCCAAACTTCGACTGCACGACGCCTTTCGAGAACGTAGACCCAAACGGGACCTCTGCAAGGAGAACGAGTAACATAAATTAGAAGAGAGTAAAGTTAGAGTTAGGGTGTATACGCACTCTCCCAACGACTCTGCATCCTCCCCGAACAGCTCATACAACGTCTCTGGGTCAGTCTCAACATCGAATTCCATCTGCCTTTCCTTCACAATCTAAGAGAACACAACCTTGTCAGATTGACGATCGAGATTGACCTGTAGACGAACCTCAAAACTAGCTTCCTGGATACGAGGCTCTATGTCGAACCGATGAGTTAGAGCATGATGTTTGATAATTGCCACAGTTCTAGTCAGTTTCTGAGGCGTCGCAGGCGGTTGGGGCGTGGCGGGGGAGTCATTGGAAGGAGGAACAGGAGAGTGAGTCGCAGACATCCGGTGAAGAGCAGAAAAAAGGGTAAGTTCAGAAGGTAGGGGGTGAAGGCAAAGTATAGATATGAACGAAGGTAAATATGCAAGAAAAAGGAACGTCGGTCAATTATAGGAGAAGTGAAGCAGGAGGTGGTCTTTGTTGAGTGAGCTCTTGTTGGACTCCGGATTTCAGTCTCAGTTATCCGCTCAATCCGGTTGCCGTGTGGACTTCTGGCACCCTGTCTACCACCGGATTTTCCTTCTTAGCGACACTGTAATTCCGTTCAGGTCGTTCAGAATGCATGTATCAGCTCGCGGTAGCGTCTTCATGGTGGTAAGTGGATGCGGAGAAAGAAGGTGAAGCGAAATTATTTGTCTGATCTTCCGGGGTCTTCATAAAACATTCATTGAAACGTGTCAACGCCACAAGTTAGCGAGTATGTACATAGAGTAAGTACGCCTAAGAGTTAGTCGTAGTCTCGATAGCTTTCAGCTCGATATCAGGATCGTTTTCAAAGGCGTTTCGTCGCCTCAATAGGCGTTTTCGCAGTGCAGACTGCAAGGGGGTTTCCACAAAGCCCTTGTCAATCGTTTCGAGGTCGAGTCCTTTCGTTTCGGGAAGGAAGATGAGACAAACCAGTACACCGAGGAAGGTACAACCGCCAAAGAAGAAGTAGGGACCGGATGTCGTCCGGGCAAGAAAGAGAGGCGTGACGAAAGCTATGATCGTGTTCACAACCTGTTCACAGGCAATCAGTCGCCCTATAGGCAATAACAATACGATGCCGAAAGTTCTACGCACCCAGTTTGAGCATTGACCAAGACTGGCAGCAGACGCACGCGTTCGACTCGGTTGGATCTCGGAGCAGACTATCCTACAGGCGATAGCCCAAGTCGAGACGTATGAGGCAACGAAGAAATAAATGAGAACGATGATGGACCATCGGCCAGCGGGAACCTCGTTGGCACGAGAGGCATACAAGATTCCGATAAGGGTCATGGCACTCCCAATACAGAGGCCTCCTCCAATCATCGGAGCTCTCCTAGTCCCTGTTTGAGTAATAGTAATGAGTGATAATGAACAAGTTGAAGCGCGAGAACCCTACATTTATCTTGGAAAACTAGAGCCACTGCGGTCAAAACAACCATGAGGATCCCAGAAACACCAGATGCGAGGAAGGACGCGGTCTTCGATGACAGGCCAGCTTGACTAAACAGGACCGGAGCATACTGGTAAAGTCATCATCAGTACGAAGCTATTCTCTTTGATTTAGTATGGTGAGCTCACGTAGAGGACGGCATCAATGCCTGAGCACTGCATTGTCATTGGTGAGTACCGTGCCATGATTTTTACCATAGGGACGTACTTGCTGGATTCCCATGAGAAATACCCCCAGCATCGTCCTACCGCGAACGTCTCTCGCGAAAAGCTCTTTGATATGCTTCCATACCTGTCTCCGGGATTCGATCCGAGGAGGCGCATCCATCGCTCCAGGAGCACCAACTTCTTCCTTCTTGGATTCCGGTGCTTGCAGTCCAAGCTTAGAATGTGCCACCTCCGCCTCACGATGGCGTCCTACATGGATTAACCACCTTGGGGAGTGAGGGAAGAAAGGAGTCCCGATTGCCATTAGAAGAGAGAAAGCACCCTGTACCACCAGAGGCAGCCTCCACGACATGCTGCCTCGGAGGTTCACGGATCCGTAGCAAGTAAAGTAGCCTATGAGAACGTTCCGTTTGTGTCTTCTCAAGTAGTATCTGATTGAGGCGTACCCGTCATAGTCCCGATAGTGTTGAACAGCTGAACAGTCGTCGAGAGCCGTCCTCGGGAGCTGGGGGGCGAGATCTCCGTCACGTAAACGGTGATACTGGAGATGAACAAGCCCTCCCCCACACCAGCGATGCATCGTCCGATGAATAGTTGGGGGAGTCCCATCGCGGAAGCGCCGATTGCAGAGCCTACCGTGTAGACTGCTCCTCCCATGGCAATCGTGTAAGTGCGTGATATACGATCGGACAAAGGTCCAGAAACGGCGGAGGTCAATGATGCAGCGATCAGGATACAGGAGATCAACAGTCCTTGAGTCGTAGGAGAGAGAACCCCGAACTGTTCCTCAAATTGGGGCATCACGCTGATAGGACCGATGCTATTCTGGCAGTGAGTTCCTCAATGCGCCTTGAAGGGCACAAGTTGCGTACCTTCCCGTATCATAACCCCACAAGAAACCCCCGATAGCTGTGAATAAGGTGGCCCATACATAGATAGGGAACTCTCTTGGTCGTAAAATGCGGAAAAGTCGGCTTCGAGTTGGAGGAGGAACAGAGAGAACCTCTGCAAGACGACTGGCGTGCAGGTTCATTGTCTTCAACTGAAGGTGAATGGTTGAACGAATTTCGAATTTATTCGCAAACGGGTTAAATAACCTCCTCTGCAAGCTTTGCCCTTTGCCCAAGTCGCAAAATTTACGCGATAAGAGCGTTATAAAGCAGGTTCCGAGTCAGAGTGCTGCAGATGACCTTGGAGGAATTGAGTGTGGGTGAATGAATTGTAACATAAGAGATATGCTGGGTCAATAGTGATCATGATGGTGGAGGTAATGGAACAACAGTACTTCTTACCGGAACGATTGTGTCTTCCAAGTTCCGGACATCGCCAGGATGGACGCGCGAGACCACTTCTTACCAAACGCCCATGATACCCGAGGCACCATTGTACGAAACCTCCCATTCTCGAATTGGTCCTCACCTTCGCTTGGACCCTCATCCACAAGCTCGAAATCAATGTACAGCAGCCACTCCATTCGCACCTGGTTCAATCATCCTTTCTGTCCCATCCTTTGGGACTGCTCTTCTACCCTCCGAGAAATCCAGGCGATGCGATAACTGTCACCAGCTAGGCGCGGCATCTGGACTGAGGAAGTGCTCGGGTTGTGCGGCTTTCTGGTACTGTGATACAAATTGTGCGGTATGGAACTGAACGAACGCGTCAAGCTTTATCGACTTACTTTCGACAGGCCAAGCTTCCCATTGGACAGTCGGCCACAAGAAGATATGCAAAACCTACAACAAGATCACGTCTTCGTCCCAGTTTTCGGCCATGGAAGTTCACGAGAAGATGGACTCACTACTCTTGTCTACGCTCATCGTGCGGATAGAGTCACTGAAGCTGTCTTTTGACGATGAGGAGTCACCGTTGTACACGCTCATGAGTCTATTGCCTGGGCCGTCGGTTCCACCACATCCTCCCATCCTGATGAAGTCTTCACTGGCGGATGAACGGATACAGGCGCTGTACGAACGTTTTGGGAACAACAATTTCTCCATTCACTCCCATTTCAACACATATGCCCATGGAGT